>BCLF01000131.1:454680-491113 GCA_001602275.1 Zoysia japonica
TGCCGGCGCAGCCCCTCATTGCGCTGCCGCTCCGCGTCCTCGCCGCCCGGCAGGCCCCACGCGGACGCCAGCAGCGGCACCGTCTCCGGCGACGCCAGGCGCTGGTCCTCCAGCGCCGACCACAGAGACCCCAGCTGCGGCGGCGGCTCCGGTGCCGGTGCGGGCGCGGCCATGTGGCGGATCAGATTGCACCGCGGGCGATTCGCTCTTGGGCTTATTGCAAGCGGCTGTCCTTATGCTACGAGCCGCCGCAGATCGCCAAGAATAGTGGCCGGATCGACCGGGTGCTCGCGCTCGCGGTTTCGGACGCTGTCGTCGCCTTGGCTCTTGGCTGCGGCGTACAGGCACAGCTGCGGCGTCGCTCCCCGGGGCTCTTGCTGATCGCGACGCCGCAGCTGCTGTGAACAACGTGAAGTGCACCAATTCTGCTTGGCGCCGTGCAGAAATGTGGCCGGTTATGCAGGTGCTGCTGATTCTTCGCCAGTGGCGATTCGGATTCCGGAGGGACGGTCACCGCGAGCCAGATGGACGCAACAGAGGAACATGGGACATGGTTTTCTTTAGTTTCTATCATTATATTTTAATTTGTAATGTCTCTACTTGTGATTCACAAGGAGCATTCTTTCGTAAATTAATTTGATACATGTTATTACAAATTTTTAAAATTTAAAATATGTTATTCGAGCCTACGTGTCATTCACTTACCCACTATACACATACTCCCTCTGTTTTAATAAGCATTTTTAGATTTAATCAAAGTCAAATTTTTATCACTTAATCACTAATAATATATAATTAACAATATTTTATTATATAAAATTATATTTTTTGATTCATCATTAAATAAAATTTTATAAAAATTATATTTTTTATTAAATATTATGTAATTTTATAAATATTATTGTAGAAGTTAAAAAAATTTGACCTTATTTAAATCTAGAAATACTTATATTTTGAAAAGAAAGTAGTACGGTACTAATTCATCGGTATAAACCATTGAATTAACAGCTGGATTAATCTATTTTAATTGTTTGTGAGTATATCTTTATATATATCTATGTTATAAGAGAGCAAAAACAGTTTTAGACCTCCTTTGAAATGTAAAAATTTCATAGGAAATTAAAAAAATTTCCCGCTATCCAAAAGGGGTTTAGATTTACTTAGAATAGTATCTAGTGGTTAGATGCTCATCCGGCCATCCCAAGATGCAACCATGAGTTCATGACTCGTCAATCTGTCACTGAATTCGTTATCCTTCTGAGATTAAAAATGTTCAAGAATTAAACATTGTAGTGGATCACGATTGGCAGAAGTTTTTAAACATTCTCGACCCCTTTCAAATAGACCCTAATACAAACAATTGGCATAATAAATAGTACCCCTCCGTCTCAAATTATAAGTCATTTTGAGCTTCTTAAATTTTTTTAAATTATAAATCATTTTCACTTGTTGAGATACTTTTTTTTCACTCTCTCTCTCCTCCTTATTTTCTCTCTCTCTATCCTCCTTGTTTTCAAAATATCCTACTTTTTTTACTTTTCTTAATTTTCGTGCTCAGCTCCAAAACATTGCTCTTAAGACAGGTTATTGTAGCAATAGTGGAATTGACTCCAAGACAAAGTTATTGTAGCAATAGTGAAATTGGCATCACATAATAATCTGACCAGAAAATGTAAATCGTTTTAGCATTCTTGTAAGCCGGATCAATCTCGGACATTTGCGCACAAAGAAGTGTTGCTATACATGAGCCAAGATATATTCACCATGAAAAGTGTCTTCATGATGCACAGTTAATTCTGGTTCGCAAGAACATAACTTTCTTTTTGTAAGTACTACGAGTTCCTAAGGCAACATTGTCAGTTTGTCACTGGCGTCATACATTCAGCCTCAACAGCTATATTATCATTCTCTATCGGTTTGTCACAACTCATTAGCACCATGTCGGACAAAATCGCCTTCATCGCCGGCTCCAAAGGGCCTGATTCAGCCGTCGCCCACAGTAATCTGGCTGGTCTAACCTTAGAGAAATATTCCTCGGGGCCCAAAGAAACATTCGTAGAACCATGCTATACTACCTCAGCGGAATGGCTCGCTGCAACCTCTCAGGAGTTCCGTTTCGTACCAATGCACCAGCTCGGCCCCACTTTGGTCATTATCATCATCAAGTATCAACTCTTCAATCCAGCTGATTTGCATATTTTATCAAAAAACCCACCGCCATTATCGCTAACTGCCGCCGGCTCCTCCACAGGATCCTTGAAGTTAGCCTTGTCACTCAACTCTTCGAAGGCATTAACAACATTCTGAAGCCGGGCAACAAACTCGATCAGAAGCGATGCAAATGTGACCAGGGACAACGCGCTTGCACTTTCATAAGTTGTCGAGTCCTCATCTTCAACCAGTAAGTTCGGATGGAATGATCTTCGAGGAGGCTGGGACAGTAGTCGCTTGAAACTTTCTGATGAATTGAATCTGCATAACGAATTAGCACAAAAGCTCTTCGACTGATGCACCGAAGTCTGATCAACAATGTTCATCACTTCGTTCTTGTTTTCCTTCTCAATTTTTCCCTTTTCCATGACACTGGCGCCATTCAGGACTTCTTCGATTCCTTCAGCTTGCTTGCTAGCATCCCATCGTTCAGTGTTCACCAAAAGATATGATTTCTCATCAATTTTCCTTTGCAACTCTTCAGCAGCGAAATGGACTTCTGATAGAATGTATGGAGAACTTAACTTGGTCATTGTCTTAACTTTGTTTCCAAGCTCTACCAACACTTTGGCACCTTCTCTTCCCACTCTTTGAATCTCTGCACCAAAAAGCCTTCTGCTTTCTGGTGGTGCCTGGAAACAACAGTGAATTTGTTTAGGAACTAAATGCAAGCTTAAATGTCTTTCGTTGACCTAAGATTAACACACCTGAATTTCTGACAGAATGCACCCATGTAATGCCATGACTGCAAAGGAACAATGCCTCAGTGCCCCACCAAGCTTAGTGAAACTCTTCCAAGGATAATGCATTGTTCTGTAACGACCATGAGGTGGCTCCCATAGGGCAAAACCTAACTGCAAATTCATATAAAATGCATAAAAATTAACCCAAAAAAATAGTAGAAACATAAAAACATTCAATATAGAGAAAGTGCAAACCAGAGTTTCCTCTTGTGCCGATGCCTCAACAGCTGCCCTGTAGCCACTATATAGAGGATCATCAGAAGCTTGATACACGAGTATCTTTGAAGGAATCCTTTCATATTCCATGCATTTCAGATATCCATCAACACAGCCTAGCAAAAAAACCAAACAAATGGTCAAGCATAGAAGTACTAGATATGATTAATTTGGAAAGAAACAAGACACCTGATACATATGATATACTAGCTATTACAAATGATATCACTTAACTTTTGAAGCAACCTTCAATTAGGTAAATGCCAAATCGAGTGTTGGGGGTTGGAATGTCTTACCTTCCAAGGATTTTGCAACACCAAAGAAATTTTTTGATATCAAATTGTGCAAATCCTCTCCTGCCCAGATTGGGTAAATACCTATGTTGATTCCCAGACTGACAGCAGCACCAATAGCAATCAATACAAATCGACTTATAGCTGTATCAGTGAACTTCCCAGTGTTGAATCCAGAAATCATGACATAACAGAATGTCAACAAGAATACACGGAATCCATACTCATACGGCTTCATCTTCGGATGCAGCTTTGTCAATGTTGTGCAAAAGGCTACCAAAAAAGAAATATCAAGGCAAAAACCTCAAGTTAGATATGCTCATATGTCGAAAATTATACTGGCAAAAAAATAACTTTCAATAATCCTCAATGCTTACCAACAATAAAGGTGCTCATAATGAGAATCACTTCCTCCAGTTTTCCCAGTTGCTTCGACAATTCAGCAACAGCTAGGGCAAGAGCTCCTGCAATTAAGGTCCCTAATCCCCGATTAAACCCTTTGCTTAAGGTTGCACCTGCAGTGAAATTTATCTGAATCAGTTGTGTAGCGAACACAAAAGTTCAACAGGTATAGACAATACACAATTCAATATTTTATAGATAACGTGTGGCATCATCATGTGCATTACATGTACGACAATTACATTTCTTATGTCCGATACATTGTGCATGAAAGCAGGAGCCAGTATAAGGGCCATGATAAAGAGAATCACGTCTTCAGCCCATGTATCTGGCTAATATTTAAATATTATATTAGTCCTCAGATTTACACCTACAGAAACAGGCTCCGAATACTTTCCACGTAGTGAAGAAGCATCAGATCTTCAGTCAATATATGTGGCTTAAATTCAACACTCTGTTAGTCCTCACATTTGGACCTAGAAAAAGCAGCTTCATATAGAATTTTGTGATCCTAGAACTCTCCGCCGAGAATAGATTGGTTGATGGTATTTCAGAAAAGTCTACAATATAGGAATAAGTCTACAATACCCCCTCAAGTATGAGAGTAGGTGCACTTCACCCCCTAACCTTTAAAACCGGACACTTAACCCCCTAAACTATTGAAAACCATCCAAATAATCACCTAAGTGGTTTTCAGAGTGGTTTTACTGTTCATGGCCCCACATGTCAGTTTAGAATATGTCTAATTCACCCTCTCAACTATTAATGTTAGTTAGTTAAACATTAGAATATTAATTATACGCACTAGATTTAAAACTTAGTAATTTAAAATAAACTAAACACGGAGAAGGTAAAATAACAGCATCAGATAACTACTATTTTAATTTGTAATGTGCAATTTTTTTATCTTTGCATTCTATTTCTACATTTATTTTCTATTTTTTGCATTTATTTTCATCTTTGCATGAGTATTACTGTTTTAATTTGCAAATAACAAAGTCAAATAGCAGTTGCTCTAAAATAGCTCAGGGGGTTGTCTAGACAACTTTCAATACTTTGGGAAGTTAAAATTCTGATTTTAAAGTTTAGGGGTGAAATAGACCATTATTGATAGTTGAGGGGGTGAATTAGACTAATTTTAAACTGACATGTGGGACCATAAACAGTAAAACCACTCTGAAAACCACATAGGGGGTTATTCAGATGGTTTTCAACAGTTCAAGGGGTTAAATGTCTGGTTTTAAAGGTTAAGTGCACCCACCCTCATACTTGAGGGTGTGATCTATACTTATTCCAAAAATATATCTCAAAAGGTCCTACACAATCTAGTGTCCACCGATTTGTAATCAAACTGCCATCTGGAGACGTATGCTACCGAAGCACCAATTTCTTAATTCGTGGATCACGGGGGTCCAGCCAAACATCCGCTGCGTGGCACCTTCTCCTTCCAACAGCAAATAGAGTTGAGAAGATGAACCTAATGCTAAAGGGAGACATGTACTATCTCAACCTTTTGTGTACGGAACAACTAATTCACAGCATATCAGAAGTAAACTGCACAGGTATGCTACCACGAATCAACCGGAACGAGTTCGAACACGGATGGTTGGCGTCAGAGAACAAAAAGCTAAGAAAGAATCCATCTTTAGCTCAAAATACTACCAGATAGGGAGCAAAGCACGCAACAGATTGGAACTTGCGGCCCCAAATCGTCGAACCTAGAACTCGACAAAAACGACGGCACGGAGAGTGTTTGAAAGGCGCGCACCAATGCTGAACTCGAAGACGACGACGACGGTGAGGATGGCCCAGACGGAGTGGCTGACGATGTCGCGTGGCTCCTGGAGGAACACGAGCAGCGAGATGAGCGCGAGCGCCAGCGCCACCTTGCCCGCGAACACGGGCTTCCGCGGGTCGGCCCGCGCGAACGCCCACAGCTCCTCGACCGCGGCGCAGGCGGCTCCCCACCACCGCGCCACCGCCGCGCCCGCGCGCCGGAGCAGGCCCTCCTTCGGCGCCTCCCCGTCCTCGCCGTTGCGGCCGGGACCCGGCAGGCTCCACGCAGAAGACAGCAGCGGCGACTCCGCCGACACCGGCGGCTCCGGCGACCGCCCCACCCAGCGCTGGTCTTCCAACGTCGACCACAGCGACCCCAGCCGCCGCGGCGCCTGCGGGTACGGCGTCGGCGTGGGCGCGGCCGAGTCCACCGCCATGGGGCGTTCGCCGGAGGAGCCGGGAGAGGTTCCGGCGCCGGCCGTGGGCCCAGTGGGGGATTGAGGGGTCGCTCTCGCTCAGTAAGCCTCCGGCCTCGGGCGGCGGGTTCTTGGGTGCGCTTGCGCTGTCCTCCCCCGCTTGGATTCTTTCTCACTCTCAGACTCTCAGTGCGGGAGTGCCTGCGACGCGATGCAACGTCGCGTTGACGCGGCAACGGCGGACGGTGCCACGCCACCGGCATTTGTTTACGTCTACCAGAGAACGTGGCGGGGTTTTTCTGCACCAGTTTTAATACAGAAAAGGGCCTGGGCCTGGGCTTGGGCTTGGGCGGGCTTGCTGAAAAGGAGGTTAGGCTTGGGCTTGAATTTGTTTCGGTTGGACCTAGGTCATATATTTAGCTCTTTTTTTTAGTTAGAGTAGTTACGGTTAGTTTTTTAAATATATATTAATTTAAAAGTCAGAAAAGTATCTACTTCCTCCATTACAAAATATAAGTATTTTTAGGTTTAGTCAAAGTCAAATTTCTATCACTTTGACTATTATTATAATGAATAATGTTTTATCATATAAAAATTATACTTTTTTGGATTCATCATAAAATAAATTTTCATAAAAAATATATTTTTATATTAAAAGTTATGTAAATTTCTAGATATTATTAAGTAAAAGTTAAAAAAAAGTTTGAGCTTATCAAACCTAGAAATGCTTATATTTTAGAACGGAGATATATGTGAGTTTTTAGATTTTAGTTAATTTTCTCAAAAATTAGCTTTTCAGTGTTTTAGAAATCATATTTTTCAAAACTCTGTTTGTTCGGCAATAATTTAATCTTTTCTTAGCCTCTCTACAATAATTTAAAAATGATGGAAATAAAAGTAAATATAAATATTTTAAATTTAATTTTTTATCAGCGGTTGAAAAGTATTGTATCAATATTTTTTATGTAATGTGTCAACAATTTAGATGTAATATTTCAATATTTTTTATAAACAATTTGATCGTTTTGTTTACAATATTGAAAATATATTTTAGAGAATGTTGAAAGTGTTATTTTAAAATGCTGAAGACCAATCGAAAAAAAAATGGTGGAAGACAGTAATGGTCGAATTGGTCTGATCTGATCTCGTCCGTGGACAAATATAGCACGCGCGTATGAGGGGCGGACGCGTTACATGCCTGCCCGTCCGCTCGCCGGCTCGCGCACCGCTACCTTCTAGAACCTTCTCCTCCGGCGAGCGAGATGTCCTTTACGAAGGTTCCAAGCCCTCCCCGGCCATGGCGCCCTTGCCTTGTCGCAGCAGGAGCACCTCTCCCGCACATCCGGATTGTACCATTTCGAAGACGAAAGCAGCGTCTTCCGCCGTTGGTCGCCTCGTCCTCCGGCTCCCATCCCAAGGGCTCCCCACGCCCTCCCGCGAAGCCGTCTTCGTCGAAGAAGGCGCCGGATGAGATCGGGAGGTGCAAGTCGGTGCCGCCCGGGATGCGCGAGTCCGCCGTCCACGACTCCGAGGAGCGGCCCCCGTCGCCCCGGTTGTCAGCTAGGCGGTTGGCGCGCACGGCGCGGCGAAAGGTGGCTTCTTGGGTGCCCAGGAAGGCCAGGAGTGTCGTCCTGCTCAACCTAGTCACCTTCGTCTTTGGTACGGATGCGCGGTACCTCGCATTTCTAGGATGCACTGGTTGCACTTTATCTGTTCGAGATTATGACACAAAACAGTTGTGGCTTCGTTGTCTTGAACTGAAAGAAAATGACCGGTTCATATTCATTTCGTCTGCTGATGTAAAAATGCAAAATCCCATGCTTATTGAGTTTTTTTTTTTTTGGCGAATGCTCTATTCAGTTCTTTCATCTGTACTGTACGTTCTAGATTTCGTTTATATAGGCTCGACCAAGCTATGCAAAATTTGTTTCACCTCATTGGCTTTGTTGTATTCTGTTTGTTGATTTTGTAATTAGTGATTTCCTTTCCTGTATTCAGCTAACTGAAAATACTTGATGTCATTCCAGCAAGCAACATTTCAGTTGTGAAAGAGGCAGAGGCTATGTTGGATCCTGACCTTTTCAATATGTTGAGGTTCACTATAGCGGCTATTCCTTTTACCCCGTTTTTGCTAAAATCGTTGAGAGAGATGCAAATCTTAATTAGAGGACTTGAGTTGGGCATTTGGGTTAGCTTCGCCTATTTGACTCAGGCTATTGGCTTAGTTACAGCTGATGCTGGTCGCTCATCTTTCATTTCAGCACTCACTGTAAGAACTCTTTCTCAGAACTCAGAAGCCCCCAGTGTACTCTTCCCTAAATATATGATGTATCACTGTTCTTTATTGACATTTGTACAGATAATTATTGTCCCTTTATTGGATGGTCTTCTTGGAGCAGTCGTACCTGCCTATACATGGTTTGGAGCATTTTTATCTCTTGTTGGTGTTTCTATGCTGGAGCTAAGTGGTTCCCCGCCTTGTGTAAGTTGGATTATCAACATAGACAGGTTAAAAAGTTTGTCTTGAGCTTTTTGTCTGCTGGGTGTATGGCCTATGATACTGTGCTATGTCAACATTACTGTTTACCATCAAATTTTGGCTCCGTGTTTTGCTGCTATTTTAGTGTGTATATTTTGATTGGTTTGGAACTCTATTACTTTTATTTGTCGTGTTGATTGATGTTTGCTTTCATTCTATTGTCAGATCGGTGACCTTCTAAACCTCCTGAGCGCGTTTTCTTTTGCGGTTCACATGCTCAGAACTGAGCATATTTCCAGAAGTATGAAGAAAGAGAATTTCTTAACTCTTATTGGATGTGAGGTTGGTATTCTTACTGCACATCAGTGTAACTAGTTGTTTTCTCATGTTGACAAGGTCAAACTGGTGTAAAACCAGGTGTTTGTTGTAGCTCTCGTATCAGCATCCTGGTACATTTTGAAATGTTTAATGCAGAATTTGCAACACTGGAAATTTAAAGCATTGTCACCAATGAAATTATTTGGTATGTTGGAGTCATTACCTTGGCTAGCAATCTTATACACGGGCATATTCTCGACTTCTTTTTGTCTGTGGGCAGAGGTTAGTTTTCTTATCAACACTTAAGTTCTCATCAGCTGAGTTTATTATATCGTCCTCACTGATCATGTGGATTTTTTTTCTTGACTTCAGGTTGCTGCTATGCGTGACGTGTCAGCTACAGAAACTGCAATAATTTATGGCTTGGAACCAGTATGGGGTGCTGCTTTTGCATGGGCAATGCTTGGTGAGAGATGGGGCATTATGGGATTTCTTGGAGCTATCCTCATCATAGGTACATTTATCCACAATATTATCAGTGACATTCCAGTGTATGAATTTTCACGTGCAGTAACTTTAGTGATGTGTTGAAACAAAAACAGATCATCATCGTATCTGAAGTCCTTGACATGAGATGCTGATCCAGTTGTTATTTTATTTTTCAGTTGGCAGCTTGATGGTTCAAGTATTGGGATCGATTCCTGAGGTCTCTAAAGGTGACAGTTACCAGATAAATAACTAAATACAAACATTGCAGAAACAGAAGGCAGCCTTCATGAATAAACTTGACGATCAGTTCAGAAGCAGTTTTCTATAGGGATGCAAGTGGGTACCTGCGAGGCCCACATCTAATACGAATTTTTGGGGTTTTTTGTGTTTCACACAAAATTTCTACTAGATGTGGGCTCGTGGTATGCTCACTTAGATCCCTAGTTTCTGTACAGTAACTATTGTGACATAAGTTAGCTAGCTTGACACTGTAAAGATCTGACGATGGAAATGACTGGTAGCGAAAGGAGGTGTATTTTACAAAGTGAGAGGTGCCGATGTGTTGCCAAGGCTACTTACGGCCACGAAAATACTGAATTTTGCTTCCATGAGATCCAGGACATAGCTTTTGCTCTATGCTGGTATATTTTACTTAACCAGATCCAGAAGAAGTGCCATCACTGTACATTTTGCATTTCTGACATTTATGTCTGCGTAATTCAGACAGGCAATGTAATGTCATTATTCAGTGGACCTGTTTTCAAGCTGATTTCACATCAATCTTGTATTATGGTGTCAGAAAAGCATGTTCTTGCTCCATCCATTTCTTTTTGGGATAATTATTTTGATGGGTGAAAGTGAAAATATAATTCACCATCTTTCAAGATTCTAACATGTGAAGGCCTCAACACTTGCTTGTGTGATTTTAGGCAAAAAGAGTGCAACACATCTGAAAATCATTCCACTAGTGATTTGATCACAGGTGACGTGCTGGAAAAGCATATTCTCAAAATTACTGCAAACACTTCAGAGCTTTGGGTTTTGGCTAGTAATTGATGAAAACCAGAAAACATTAAATCATGAGTTCTACTCCATTGACCATCGCTCACCTTTAAGTCAGTCTTAAAACCTGTTATTAGCGTAAGTTGACTCGCCCAAATTCTTAAGAAATAAAATGATATATTTCACCCTAATAGAGATCTGGTACTTTCTGACGGTGGCTGATCAAATAAAGATGGTCAGGAAGGCACACTGTCATGGCTGTCACAATTACCAACGACAAGAATACAGGAATTCAAAAGCCATCTTAGGCAGTGAAGCCAACTAACAGCCAAGTATGCGAGCATAATATTTACAGCATGCCCATTGTTAAGGATCAGGGTTTACTTCAAAACACAGCTCTTCCATTGCACCAGTCAAAACAGGACTGCTACTCTCATCCGCCCATTTCTTTCTTTTTGGTACGAGCAATGTATTGCAAGTACGCAATAATCTAATTATGTTACTAAGAAACAAAGGAAAAATAGGGAAGGAGGTAATATGGGTTATCTATTCTTCAATAGTTGTTGCTGCTGGTGTTGTAGCCAATGTAATTGTTGCGGTACCTCATCCCATACTGTTCATATAATGTGTCTCCATAGTTCAGGGCCTTAATTTCCACCATACGCCGCTTGCTGTCCACCTCCTGGACTGCGCCAAAGACGATTTCATCTGTTGCCTCGCAGCTCTGCTCATAGAAAGTTTGTGAACCTCCAGAGTGCTGCCTGTGCTGCTGCAGGTGCTGTTGGTAGCGATACATTTGCTGCTCTGGCTGCTGCTGTGGGTAGCGTCCATCCCACCCATTGAAATAAGGCTGTCCATGGCGAACATGATGAATCTTTTCCGGCTCCCTGGTCACGAAGGTATAGTTCTTATGAGGTGTTGGTGCTCTTGTGTCCAATGGTGGAGGCGTCTCATCATGCGGGATGGCATAGCTTTCTTGCACTGGCCACTGGCTAGCTCTTCTCTGCTGGTGATGGTACTGGTTGCTTGAGCGCTTTTTTTTGGAGAAAGGTGAACCAAATATTTCTCCCACGGATGATTTTGCCCCTCCAATGAGTTTTCCGACTGAGGTGAAGAATCCCTCCTCAATCTCCTGTTTTGCAGTTTCATCTTCCCTTGGTATTAATGGGGGGCGAACATAAGGCCTTAAAGGCTTCTTATACGGATGGATACTGGCAATGCCGGGTGTTGGAGGCGTGCCTGACATGGCAAAATTTGCACTCGAATGACGCGGCTGTAAAATTAATTCATTAGTGAGGCAATGCAAAAGTAATATGTTGGTCATAATGTAATTTCTACTATAACAATTGTCTAGAACATAGAGATAACAAATTAAACTGTATCAGATATTTGAGTATCCTTGACATAAGACATGTGCTCTTATACATATATTTGGTTGTTTTTAACACGAATGCATTATGGTTTTCTATTACTAAGGAAATCTGTAATATGTATCTACTTAAATCATTTATTCAGATGAGTGAAAACGCAGCCATCATAGTTTTTGGGAAACATCTAATTCTGGTGGTTTATCAGACATTTTGTGAACAGTCTAGAGCTATGAGTAACCAAAAGCCAGTGGCAAAGTATTCAGGCACTAATCTGCTAATTCACACCAGTTTGCATCTCATAATTCCCATTACAAGCCTTGTGCTGTTGTCAACTGTATCATACTGCCAGCATATGTGCAGATTTTTTTTCTTTTTGGAACAATAGGAGCAGTTGAAAGGACTTACATCTGCTGTTGATGCCATCCCTAAAATCCGCCGTTGGAGCAATGCAAGCATATACCCAAAGAAACAAGCAGCAAAAAGCAATGCAACTCCTGTGAACATTCAAAACCGAAGTCATTAGTATCTTAGTTTTAGACGAGCCCTTTTTGACATTTGTATTATCTTGCTTGAGTAATGAATTCAGTGACAGTACGGATTCACAGAGCAGCGCTAATCTTTGGTCAAGTAATAGCTCAAATGCATTATACCTAGAGGAAAGCCAATCTCATCCTGATACGCACAGTCATCATCGTGGAGTGGAATCTCACGAATTGCTTTGTTTCCTCTATCAATGACCAAAAGGGAGCAGCTACACCTGATGTACCTCACTTCAAAATCAGATGAGAATTTTGCATCATCACTGGGACCATCTATGTGCCCTCCTCTCATTGATTTTCCCCCTGCGATGGTTGTAATCCCTACATGGTACACACTGTCATGAATTCGGCATTTATAAAATGAAAACAATAAAAACATTCAAGATATCTCTAGAAGAATATCCGAAAAGAAAAACCACCCAAAGCTAGACACAATTTGCATATAAACATCTGTAATTTATTCTGACAATTTTAGTTGATAGGCTATCTGAATATAGCCTAATTTGTCACGACTCATTAGCACCACTGATTTGAACACAATAACAAAATTCAAATGAATGCAGGGCTTCAATCAATATCATATGTATTGTACCAGTGTGTTTACAGGCTATTTGCATCCATACCATCACTTTGAGTGCACTTTTCATCTATACCATCAAGCTAGTAAATGACATGTGAGGTCTGGTCCTACATATCATTGACCCAAAGTCATGGTATAGATGGAATTATTCCTAACACTTTTGTGGATACAGATCCTCAGTACAGATTATGCATTCACAAAAAAAAAAAAAATCATTCTCAATCAAAACTATGACATTGTAGGAGTATTAATCGACTGAATGATGATTAGATTTATATTTACCAAAAAATCCTTCCAAGGATCACATTCTAAAATGTAATCATGATCTTCTCATTCATTATGACAGCTTTCCTCATTCCAGATGATTTTTTGGACAAGAGTGCTAAAAACGTTTTTGAAAAGCTCTATGGAACTGCAAGAGCAAACATAGGATGCTTGGGGACCAGACAGAGTGAACCATAAGAAAACAACACAAGTGGGCAGTGGACTGCCACAGAATAAGACATTTTAGCTTACCTGTATCACTGATCTTTCTTATTGCCATGTTCATAGCATCTGCAACATAAATGTTGCCCCTATCGTCCATGGTGAATCCCATGGGGTGGTTCATCCTCGCTTCTCTTAGCCTCCCGTCCACATGACCAGATAAACCTGCTGGTGAACCGGCAAGGATCTTCGGTCTGCTATCTGCAATTTTTGATACATTTTCGGAAGATGCATGAGAGCCGGACACAAATTTGAAGGTGCGATGCATCTATACTGTCACCAAAACTGCTTTCAATTGAACAACCCATGCTCTATTTCCTGCTCAAGACGTCAAATGTGTAAAAGCACGAGGTTTCAAGGGGAAGTTCATAAACAAGAGACGTTGAAATGACCAGGTAGCAAGGGATTATCATGTCACGTGTACAGAAAGCTATCAGAAACTAACAAACATTTCACAATCAAGGAACAGCTTTTAACAAAATCGCAACTATCGGCCGTCAACCCTACTGCTACCTACCGACCAAAAAACCTCACAAGCCTCACATCATCTAGTGAACTCAGACTTCCCAGAACTGAAAAACACACAAGGTGGTTGGTAGCAGAACTTGCTCACATCGGGACAGGGGCAGCTGAACCCTGTAGATGTTGCTGTTGATGGAGTCGAGCACGAGCAGCTCGCCGGCGGGGGTGAGCTCCACGGAGTGCGGCTCGATCCCCATCTTGCTGCCGTCGAACACCGTGTCCACCGCGTAGCCGCCCTCGTACCGCACCATCGATCGCCCCGCCGCCGCCGCTGCCGACGCCAAGAAAACGCCACCCGGTGAGAGACGAGAAGCCGACGAACCAGAGACGGCACCGGCCGGCGAGGAGGGGTCGCGGCGCTTACCCGTGCTGGTGGTGGCCGACTTGAGCGACCACAGCCGCTTTGCCAGCGCCGAGGCCGTGGTGGACACGAGCCTGCCCGCAATCCCTGCCACCCGACACGCATAAGTCAGCACTCGGAACCGAACGGTGACCTGGGGCGAACCGGAAGCCAAGAAAAAGGACGGAGCTCACTTGCGGGGTACGAGGACGCGGTCGCGGAGGTGGGGGCGAAGAGGGCGTTGAGCAGGAGCACGGCGGCCAGGAGCGCCCGCAGGCTCGTCGCCCTATCCCCCATTGCGTGCTTGCTCGCTCTTCACCTGCACCGACAGGGCAAGAACCAAGAACCAAGAAAAGGAGTTTAGCAGTGAAAGGAAGGAGTGTGCTAGGGAAGAACAGGGGAGGAGACCATGGCCATTTCAGGACAAGGAAAGAAGGTTCAGAAAGCACCAAAGACCCAAAGAATCTGGCCTCTTTCGGGCCCCTGCAGTTCTTACTCGAGGACCGAGGATAGGAGATGGAGGTGGTGCGACAGGTCTTCTCTGTACCCTAAATCACTGACAAGTGGGCCACGGACCCATGCGTCTGAGACTGCACGGTAATAAACAGTACGACAGAGGATCAGTTCCAAATGGTGATGATATTGCGGACTCTAGGCCGACCGTAACAGTTACTCATGTTACTACTTGACATCTTACTCCATTAATCCCCTCCCTCTTTTACGCCTCTCTTTTTTGTCGGTTTTGGATTTCAGTTTGGGATATTTATATTCATATCATTTTCAAAAAAAAGTTATATTGTAAAACTAGTCCGTGGTAGGTGAGGTACAGTTCTACTATGTGTTTTTGACACAAGATGTTGATATAGGTGAAAAATAAATCTAAAATAACGGTATATAAATGGAATTATTCATTGTAGCTTTATCATCATAGTAGGACCTCGTTCCAAATTCTCCAATAGTACGTCCTTTTATGAAGTTTGTTCATAGCAAGTTCAACATAGTGTCTCAAATTCATCACCGAGCCAAATATCAAAAACCCTCAAATCTATCATGGAGCTGTACCAAAGCTACAGCACTATTATACCAAAGCTAAATATTAAAAAAATATATATCTTAGTTCTTCTCTCTATCTCTCTCGTCTCAAGAAAAGAAGCTTCCTCTACCCGGCAGCTTTCTTTTCTCACGTCTTCACAATCACTACACCAACAACTCGATCAAAGACCGGAGGAGCTTCTTCTACTACGCCCTCTTTATCAATTGTTTATTGTGGACTGGATTAAGTCTGACCACCTTCTTTACTTAAAGCGTTTTGATTGTGTTTTAGCCCTGCCAAATTAATTTGAGATCTTGACCAGACTCTCGCTCCTTTAGTTAAAGAACCGAAACATAGCATTGGGTTTTTTTTTTCCTTTATATAAAGACACCGTTGTTTAATTCCATCTGCAGATGGATTGTATTTGTCCCAGGTAGCTCAGTCCTCAGTGCTTGCGTCTAGACTAACGAGACATCATATATGTGCTATATATCATTGTCTGCAATGGATAGGCCGGTCGATGAACTCGTACTAAGACTGTTTCGCAACATTGTTCTTTGCATACCTGCTTATTTTTAGGATTAATCGATGAGAATCAGTAATGAGTTACTACTCGCATCATTTTAAAATTATTATTGTTAGGACAATAATTGTAGTTCATTTTAAACTAAAGTTATTATCCTAACATCGATGATTTACAAACGAAAACGATGGATCTCCAAGCTACTTTCATCTGCCTTAGAAAATAAGTCACTCTAAGGTTTAAATTTTGTCCTTCAAAACATACCCTTCTCATTTTCCAATAGACGTCTATTTTCATTTCTCTCAACTCTCCTTGTTTTCTAGTAGGGGTGAAAACTAAAGAGAACTAGGTTACCCTCCAAACCTCTTTAGTTCAACAAAATGAACTAATTTTCTAAAATCTCCTCCACTTTTGAGAAACTAGTGAACTAAAGACGTTCACAGGTCAACAGTGGCGGAGCTAGGATTCGAAGTCAGGGTGGACCGACCAATTTTTTTCCCACATCAAAATTGTGCGTCATAACTTTTTTGAATTTTAATTTTTTTTCCCGTTGTCACATCACATTGTATTATTACACTAAAATGAATGGATATCAAAATGAGCTTAGGAACATAGATCCAATACCATGATTGATTTGAGTTTGATGAACTAAATCTGAATTCTTGAATAGTCTAAGTATCCATGGCACATTTCACTACATAAAATATGTGGAAGTTGATTACACGGTATGGACAACCTATTTAATAATTAGTAATAAATTAGCAGGTTATTAATTATAGTATACTCCAATAAACATAAAGTATAAGGAAAATTCAAGCTAAGTTTTTCAATAATCTAATTAGGACACATTTTATTATTCAAAATACAATAAGGATGAAAGGCTCTGATAAATTTTCTTCCAACACTCACGTGAGCTTCCTTTGGCTAGGCCTTAGTAATTCATGTCTAGCCTCATAGCCAGCCCACCGCGGAAGGAATCACGAGTGCACATAGCAGGCCTTCACCGTCACGGTTGCCATTCCAGCAGGTTTTCTCGGTAAAAAACAATTGCTTCTATGTACTTATCGGCAAGACCAAGGATTAATGCGTTGATGGACCAAATCCCAGGGTGGGCTGGCCCACCCTGTCCACCCGCTCGCTCCGTCAGTGAAGGTTAATTTTAAGTGTATTTATTAACACCTCTATTTTCTAGTGCACACTCTTTAATTTTTGCTCTCTTGATATCCGTGTCCACTTCAAAACCGATATGTTTTCTTGAATCAAGGGAGTAATACGGAAAAAAGTACTCCTTCATCAATCCCTAGCTAGTGATAGTACTCCTATTTACGGTACTTAGCTAGTTAGCTCGAGTCTAAGCCTATGTTTGCTTTTTTTGTTTCTTCTTTTTTTTATGGCCAAGATACGCAATGATAGGAGATGCACGGGCACGCACGAGAGGATCAGATCACCTTCACATCAGCCATCGGCCAGACAGCAGCCCCAGACCCGACCAGACTTAAGGTCAGAGGTGAAACTGGACGAAAATTTTAAATAGACTAAAATTTTTTAAAAAAAATAATATACATTAATATTTAATTGTCTAAATTTACATATATATCAAATTTAAAATTTAGCATAAAAGTTTAGCGATAGATAAAAAATATAACAATAAAAAAATATTAGTATTGTACTTTTTTATTTTAATTTAAATTTTTTGTTGTAAGATGTTATATTCTTTAAAAATTTTAATGCTTAACTTTAATTTATTAGATAAATCACATCATAAAAAACAAAGTTTAATACTCTTCTCGTTTTAATTTATAAATTATTTTGAGACTGGGCAGCCAAAAAGGGCGCCATGCAGCTGGGTTGTGGAGCTGTGATTGGCTGGGACTAGTTCCCACTCCTCGGCGTGCGTGCAGTTCTGTGGAATGGGCCCAGACGCTTGCTTGGGCTTGGAACGAGTAGCCCGAATCTAAGAAAAAGTAAAAAAAAAAAAAAGAAGAAAAGATGAAAAAATTTGATGTGATGGGCAACTGGAGAAGAGGGGAAATAAATTTGTAGAAATGCTATTACATTTATTTTGGGAGAGATGCAATACTACGTTCATCTTTTTAAAATTTCTCAATTTATTTTCTATTTATTCATTATTCTCACTTTCTAATACATCTTTCTCTATCGCTAATATTTATATGGAGTGCATCACTATCTTTATATCTCTTCACCTAATTTTAAATACTCCCTTCGTTATTTAATTAATATCGCCATTGACTTATACATTCAACTTTGATCATTCGTCTTATTAAAAAATTAATAAATTTTATATAATTTAATTTATTATTATAGTTATTTGAGGCACAACTTAAAATTTTATACATTCTAACTAATTTTTTAATAAGTGAAATGATCAAAATTAAATATAAAAATCAACGACAATATCAATTAAAAAAATATCTCTCATCTTTTTCAGCATTCTTAATTTCTATACCCACACACACAAGAGTAGTTTTTTTTTAACCTTTCAAACTGGGTATAGGTGTAACATGTGTCTATATACGTACATATACTCACACCACCATGCAAACCTACACACACCTCTACGTATACTTTTAAACCTGCAACTATTCGCAGCTATCAAGTCGCGTCACACAGCAAGAGTAGTTGAAAATATGAAGTGCTTCAAGGTCTCCCAACAAGCCAAAAGCCCCACGAGCTGCGCTCGTTCCTAACCTTCTGGTGGCCCATAAATTGAATATCTCGGCCCAACAAATACTGGCAGCAGGAAAAATTGAAAAAAAAAAAAAGAGGAAGATGCCGTTGCCGAGGATCGAACCCGGGTCGCCCGCGTGACAGGCGGGAACATTACTTCTTTTGTTAGATTTGAACGCAAATGCCAAAGGCAGACCAACTAGAAAAATGTGACCGAATACAATTATTTTCTATTCCTGACAGGTAATGATTTCAGCTTGTTCAGAGTCTGATAATGGAAAACCCGTGCCCCAATAGAAAGAATCAGTGCTGCTCCGATTGCCAATGTGTCAGTACAATGTAGCAACAGAGGGAATTTGTCGTGTGCCATTGGAAAAATATCGATTTCTTTCAGAGCCACTAAAAAAGTTTCCTTTCCTTCTGTGCCACTGATCGAGTTTTTCTTTTCTTAAGAGCCATTACTGTCAGGTAGAGGCCAAACGGCTGTAGTCCGTCGTGTGAAATGGCTCTTGACTAACCGTTTTGCCCTTGAGTGCAGAAGTCAACACGGATCCATCAGGCCCACCGAGCTGTCCGTCCAAATTGGAGCCTTAACACCCAGCCGACAGCTTCTTTATCCTCTCAGTCCACTGAACCCTAACCCTGAGAGCACCTGGCCGGCGGCGGACGACGAGAAGCTTCAACACCCAGGTCCCTCCTAAAATCCGCCACAGCTTGCGCCACAGCTTGTCCAGATCAGGGAGAGGAGAGGCGGGATGGGATAGATGTCGTTGTGCTTCCGCTTGATTTGCTGACCTGAGGTGCAAGATGGGGATCGATTCAGAGCAGCCACCTAAGTGGCTTTTAGTAGGGTGAGTATGCTCTCCTTTCTCTCGCAATCTTTTTTTGAGTTTGTTGCAGTGCATCCGTAACTACGAAGTGAGTAGAGTCGTTTTGATATCTGAAATATGTTGTGTGGTTATTTGTATCATAGACCCAAAATCTAGTTTTTTACTGAAATGTCGAATATTGAGTTCATCCGCTAGGCCTGACTGTAAATGGTACACCTTCACAAAGGTTCTAGATTCTGATCTGTCAAATCATAGAGATTTGGTTGATGACATCGTGAATGAATTTCCACCTGGTTATGGAAATGTAGTAAAATTGTTCTCCTATTGTGCTAAGTCGTGATCCCACCCTCAAGTAACATGTGACCAAGACATGATTGCAATGATTGCGAAGTATATTGATAGCAAAGTCATATGTATATTCATCTGTTATGAAGCACCCACATGTGATTATGTTCCTTTACCAGAGTGGAATTCTCCTGAGAAAAGTAGTGGAAAAAAGATCTGTACTGGTAAGGAAGGGTCTAATTAAACGCAGATTGAACCTAAAAGTGTTGCACTTGAGCATATGCAACTACTGGACCCATCCAATTCAGCTAGAAATGAGGCAAACCAACCAGCCAATGAAAATGTAAGTGAACCATCTCCTGAAACAGAGCATGATGATAATTACCTATTGAATCCTTTACCAGAGAATGAGCATGTGGATGTTGATGAGGAAGGATTGTACAATGACAATGAAAAAGCTGCTGACCAAGTAGATGATAATGAAACTGAATATGTTCCTGACTGTAATACTGAATCTGATTCTAACTCTGAGGATTCATCATCTGAGGAGGAGGAAGATGATTTGGCAGTAAAGGAGCATGTTCCACCACATATTCCTGCAGTTCAATATGACAAAAATGATCCACCTATGCATGTTGGAACAATTTATACAAACATGGCTGAATTTAGATTGGCTATTGCTTCACATGCAATTAAAAATGAGTTTGAGTTTAACATTACAAAGAGTGATCCAGGGAAATTTAGAGCACACTGTTCTGCCAAAGGAGATGGTTGTAAGTGGAGGATTCATGCATCAAAGATGGGTGATGGAGTGTCAATAAAGGTAGAGAATTCATTGCTAGTTCTCTTCCATGTATTATAGTCACATGATCTTGCATGCTTAACTATTCTGACTTCTTTCATATCATCTTGCTAGGTAATGAGAAATCCTCGTGACCACAATTGACACAGTACAAGAAGAAGTGGGACAGCAAAAATTACAACCAAGTTTTGGATCTGTGAAAAAGTGAAGGATTGCCTTGTAGAAAATGCTAGTCTAGGAGCAAAGGAACTTCAAAGGAGGATCAAAGATAAGTTCAAGATTACTGTCCCTTACAGAAGAGTGTATGATGGTAAGGAACTAGCACTTCAGCAACTTTATGGTGATTGGGATAAAAGTTTTGATAACTTATACATATTTAAGGAGGAGGTTGATAGATCATGTCCTGGTAGTGTTGTTATTATTGATCATCACAGAATCAACAATAAGGACAGGTTTAGGAGGTTTTTCCTTTCATTCAAACCTTGCTTAGATGGGTTTTCTAGAGGATGCAGGCCATATTTGGTAATAGATAGTACATGTCTTACAGAAAAGTTCAAGGGACAATTAGCCACAGCTTGTGCAATAGATGGACATAACTGGATTTATCCTGTTGCTTTTGGAGTTATGGATTCAGAGAGTTCTGAAAATTGGATATGATTCATGGAATGTTTGAGAGATGCAATAGGAACTAGAGAAGGTTTGACATTTTGTACTGATGCTGGGCAAGCAATTAAGGCAGGTGTTAAAGAAGTGTTCCCTCATGTTGAGTATAGAGAATGCATGTTCCATCTAGTGAACAACTTCAAGAAAAGATATCATGTAAGGTGTTTGATGACCACATCTGGTCAGCTGCTTACTCTTGGCATCCATATATGTTTGAGAAGCATTAGCAAGCCATGGAAGATGCAAGACCAGATGCTATGCAATACTTAAGGGAGAAACATAATAAGTTTTGGACAAGAAGTCAATTCTCAACACTGTCCAAAGTGGATTATGTGACAAATAATGTGGCAGAAAGCTTCAATAATTGGATAAAGGCTGAAAAGGGACTGAATCTAGATGATATCGTGGATACTCTCAGACAAAAGTTGATGTTGAAGTGAAAATCAAGAAGGGATGTGTCATTGAAGTTGGAAGGAAAAATCTTACCACACATAGTGAAGAAGCTTAAGGAGGACACTAGAAATCTTGATATAAAAGTTACTTCGACCTCAGGTGCAGTAGCTGAAGTTGCCGCAAAGGGTGGCACTGGATTCAGATTTTTTGTCAACATAGAACATAGAACTTGTACCGGTAGACAATGGCAAGTGTCGGGCAAACCATGCCTACATGCTATTGCTTTCATCACATCAATTCGAAATGAAAAGGTTGAGGACTATATTGATATGTATTTTTCAGTCGACATGTTCAGAGCTGCATATGAAGGTGCTATCCCGGCTATACCTGACAAGTCATTGTGGCCTAAATCAGATCATGGTTTCTTCATGTATCCTCCTTTCCTCAGAGCAACAGCTGGCAGAAAAAAGCAACAACGCAACAAGGGGTCCAATGAAGGAACAACAACTGCTAAACGGCGTCATAGATGCCCAATATGCAAGGAATTTGGTCATCATTGGCACAATTGCAAAGATGGAGATCCAAAAGATATTGCAGCTATGCTTGCTGAAAGAGGGCCACCTAAGAGCAGAAAGAAAGTATCAGAAGCCTCAACCGAGCTCAGCATTGTGGTTGCATCATTTTCTGCACAGACTATGGTTTTCCCACCAAGGTATATGCATATAAGTCATGTAATTTAATTTTCCTTGCCTTCATCAGCTAATACCAATGAATTTGCCATGCATGCAGTAGCATTCTGAGTACACCTAAGGGTCAGAAAAGGAGCACCCAAGAAACCTCAAAATCTGCAAGAACACTCAGGTGTTTCACTAGTTCACAATCATCTTATATGATTCATCAATCTTATAAACTAGAGATCTCAATAAACTACTTTACACAGGTCTAGATCATGTCAAGGATCAAACCAACCTGAGGTACTATCCATTTTATTTCCTCCATCGAGCCAGGTGGAGCAATCAACACCTGAGGTCAAGAAAAAGAGCAGGACCAAGGAAGCCAAAAAGAACAAAAAGGCAAAAAAGAAGGTGGTCCAGCAAGGTACACCAAAGAGGAAACCTACTAATCCATCTGCTCCATATAGTCCAGCTATGTGCACTAGAAGCAAGGTGAATCTTAATGTGTGACCTCCTGCCGATTACATGTGTCTGATGTTATTTTGTGCAACTTATGTTGCTATGGAGCTTGCAAGCTCTAAAACTTCTATGACGTTGTTAGTATTTTGTGCAACTTGTGTTGACTAGTATTCTATGAACTCATGTGGACCAGGAACTTGTGATGACTAGTATTCTATGAACTCATGTTGACTAGTCACTTTCATTCATGAGATCCTTGCTTGCTAATACAAAGTACTCTGTTCATATCTCAATCTTGAACTACTTTGTCAGTAATATATAAACTGCAATGATGAGGCATGCATACACCAGTTTCTCTATCCACCGTAGGTGGTCAACTATTTTATCTAGCCTCTCGTACACTAAAGTCACAGTTACATCAGCTACTTCTAGACCTTCTCCATGTTGCATCTTATTTTCACGTCGAGCTACCACCTGATTCTGGACTATGACACTTTGTGTTGGTCCTGTAATCGCACGCTGATCCATCGTGTCTGCCCATTGGAAGAACTGACAGCCTCTAGCATGTACACAAAATCAACAAATCATGGCACAAAACCATATATGGATGTCAATGCAAGACCAGATGCGGTTTATGCCATGGAAGAACACAACAAAGAAATCAGGACTAAACACACTCACATCAAAGAAGGGGCACTTGTAGAAAGTTCGACCATAGTTTGCAGGTGTCGTTGCCACGGATTTGTTGGCCACAACATGGCAGTTCGGGCACTTCACTCCCCTTGGCCCATTGCTTCCTATCCTCCTGCTCGCTGAGCTCTCAGACATAGTGACAAAGAAATGGCAGAGAGGACAGGGGGAAGTAAAAGAGATAAGGAACATGTGACTACCACATCCCTTTTAATAGCTAGAGAGGACAGGAAATGGCGCCACTTCTCTTGCCAAAACGAATCTTGCCTTTGTTTCACGGGTGGCATGGGAGGAAGAGATAAAAAAAATGAAGTTTTTATGTCAGCACAGGGTCAAACTCGTCATTCCCAAATAGAAATAACGGCCGTTTGGCCTCTACCTGACGGTAATGGCTCTTAAGGAAAGCAAAAACTCGATTAGTGGCACAGAAGAAAAAGAAACTTTTTAGAGGGCTCTGAAGGAAATCGATATTTTTTCAATGACGCACAACAAATTCCCTCCAACAAAAACGACACCAGCAGAGGAAAGAGCAGGGGCAAAACATAGAACTCAAAACAAGACTGCACAAACAGCTAAACAAAACTTCGCCTATCCAAGAACTGGCCAGGGTGTCCTGACTCCCTGATTCATCACCCATCTACTTTTTGTGTTAGGATTGATTGTATGTACATGCATATGAAATGAACTATTTCTAAGTTCTAACTTTACCACTTGCCTTGGTGACTTGTGTATCAGACTTGGCAAACCATTCCAACCTCAATGGTTGAAACATGTGGTGCGTTTGCTGCGCACGCAGGGCCTCGGCTGTTCCTCATCAGGAACTCATAGATGAAGTTTATCGCGACCTGCTTTATCAGGCTAGACCCGCTTTTCGCCTTCATGTGCGAGCGTCCCATTATGAATGTCATGCCTGCCTCTCTTGCCTCAGTCAGCTCCCGCAGCTCAGCGCGCACCTCACTGTCGACTTGTGCATTTTCTGGAAGCACAAACCTCACCCTCTTCGACTTGGATGGGAATTTGTCGAGCTTATTCTCCTTTTGAGCTGATAATTCAGATGATCCGTCAAGTTCAGACTCCTGAAAAGGCAGACCTTCTCTGACTATAGATAACATCTCATAGGGACTGTCTGACCCTTCTGGATGTCCTTTTTTGTCAGAGTCTCCAGAGCGAATGAACTCTGCGATGCTGCTCACTAGGGCCTTTTCAAATTCCAAGGCATCCGGCTGCGCATCCCGATACCCATATCGAACCACTACCCTGTAGAGCCTGTATTGTTTCAGGCCAATCCGACCGACCAAAAAACGTTCCTCCGGCTGGACATGTGGTTCAGGTACTGATTTAACGCATAGAAAGACCAAAACCTGGCATGAAAACATATATGATTGTTGAGATGAGTTAGAGACCCATGAACTGGTTTTGTAACAAAAGTTTTTCAGCAGCGTGTTCATATGAGAGCATAAAAGAATATATCCTGGATACTAGAACCACTCTACCTGATGGAATGCTGGAAGATTGGTGACAAAATGGGAGAAAATGGCAGGAATCCCGGATTCAAGCTCCGTGTGTATCAGACCAATGCCTCGGACTCGAACAATACCCAACGAAGGTCCTAGATTCAAGAGCCAACTTATTGAAACCTTGTTCTCCACATCAAATTTATACATCTTTGTGCTGCCATAGTGCCACACGCACATCACCATCAAGAAAATGAGGGAAAGAGTTATAGGTACCCAAGCCCCTTCATGGAACTTCACAAGTGTTGCTGAGAAGTAGACTGCTTCGATCGCACCAAAGAAAAGAAGAAAGGCAACCGCAAATAGAACATTCTTTCTCCAACATAGGATAATCACCAACGACATGAAGCAAGTTGTGACTATCATAACTGCTATAACTGCCAACCCTGAATCAATAAAAGACAAAAGCAACAGTTAAGCTGTAGAAGGAACCTTTGATTCATCTGAAGTATTAGAAAGGGTTCATGTTAATGAACTAAAACCATCTCTTCTGAAGTTTTCTATTCTTACCACGTGCGTTTGTTAAGTGCTTTGTATCTCTGAAGCCTATAGTAACAGCCACGCACAGTGTCATTAAGATCCAGTTGATCTCCGGTATGTACACTTGTCCATGCACTGTAGAGGATGTATGCACAATCTTCACCCTGGGAAAGCAGTTTAAAGAACAGCACTGCTTGATAACTGAAAATGTGCCAGTAATGATCGCTTGGCTGCCAACAACAGCTGCAAGTATTGCGATCACCAGAATAGGCCATCTAAATTTTTCTAGAAAGAGATACTGCATCAGTAAAAATCAAGGGGCTAAATTTTTATTTTTTCTAATAGAGAAAAAGGCAATGATAATGAGTACCTGGCACCGACACATAAAATCCAATATGACTGTTGCTCTCAAAACTGTGATGCTGTGAAATGTAAGCAGCTTGTCCCATATAGGCTAGTATGAGCGATGGATAAACAACCATCACGAAAGCTATCTGTTGGAAGCAGAAAAGATTGGTAAAGAAATTCAGACTTCATAAAACTCTGTGCAGACGATTATCAAAAACGGTAGTTGGCATGTCTTAAAGTCCTTTGATTATAACATTGAAAAGAAAAGGTTTATGATGTGACTTCTGAAGCATTCCAAACCAAACGATTTCTAAATTAGATCAGTCTCATTGAGATGATGAAATGTTTTTTAATAAACAAAATACAGCATAATTTTGACAATCCAACAATCTATTTTCTAAATCAAGGGAACATGATCATAGTTAACAAATATAAATCAAACCTTTCATTTCATTTGAGAAGTGACCGAATGAATCTTTTATAAAAAGTAAGTATTCAATTTTGCAAGGATGGTGTCTTCCTCCATTAGCGGATCCCGCCCATAGCATTAGCCTTCAAATGCAACTAACAGAAGAAAATGAATATGCAAGGATGGTGTATCTAATCTCCCTGACTGTACACATTTGTCCAAGTCACCGGGTTAAGGCATTCATTATTCAGTTCTCAGAATTTTTCAGGGAAAATGCAATGAATTGACAAATGAATCTATCTGATTCATCTATAATACGTTCCACAGATTTAGTTACTATTTTTCTAACAATGGAATCCATGTATTCATGGCGACACATTACACGGCCAAGCATGGACTTAATTATTAGTTTTTCATGTATCAACAAACGGGATCTGTAATGTAAGGTTCTTGGTATGATTGCTGTTGTAAGCTCATTGCATACCGTGATTGATGAATGTGAGAAATGACCGAGGTCCGCATACATAGCTTCAGAACCTATAAATTTCAACAATCTTGCAAGGGTCAATATACGCTCACCATTTCTGCAAAATAGTGGGATTGAATGGGGCACAACAGCGCATAACTTACCAGTTACGCATAGAAGGATCCCACCAAGTGACTTCCAGCCACCCGTGCGAGTCTTCTGCAGAAATCTATACATGTAGTATGGCGAAAGGGCTTTATACACATGAGGATTCCAGTGGATGATGTTGTAGACCCCCATGATACTGATGCTGAGAAGCCACCCACAAACAATAGGCGCGAAAAGAAACCCAACCCTGTGTGTTCCGTAGTGCTGCAACGCGAACAATCCTACCAGTATCACACATGTCACTGGAAGCAAAACATCTGTGAAACAACACGAAAAACACAGAGTCAACCATCAGAAACAAACAATTTATGAACAGCAGGAAGGTAAAAGACATCATCAGCAATAAATAATAAATGGAATTAAAGCGAGCAAGGGACCTACATTGGTGCTGTTCATCGACTACGGACAATTTGATCCCTGAAACCGCCGATAACACTGCGAAGAGAGCAAGGAGCAAACATCAGAATCGGTGAACAATGCAATTAGAAGCACCTCACTAGCTCAGACTGCTGTGGAGGGCAGGAAAATCGACGCGACCTGAGACAGCAGGAGTGAGCACGCCGTCACCGATGACCATGGAAGTCCCGAGCAGCGCGAACAGCAACAGCAGCCACTGCAGGCCCTTACGCTGCTGCAGCGTCGCGCGCGCGCTGGCCGCCTGCGCCGGAGCCGCGCCGTTCCGCTGCTCGTCACCGCCGCCAGGAAGGAGCCCCCCCGCGCGGAAGCGGCGGCACAGGAGCGAGTAGAGCGCGAAGGTGCCGCCCTCGCCGTCGTCGTCGGCGCGGAGGACCACGAGCACGTACTTGAGCAGAGTGACGAGGGTGAGCGTCCAGAACACCAGCGACAGCACGCCGTAGATCTCGTCGTTGCCCTCCGTGTGCGCGATGTCGCCGCCGGCGAAGGCGCTCTGGTACACGTAGAGAGGCGACGTCGCCACCTCGCCGTACACCACCCCGAGGCTCTGGTACGCGAGCACCAGCTCGGTCCGCCATGACTGCGGGCCGGAAACGAACCGAGAAACCGCCGTCATCACGGAACCAGACAAAGCTCGAATCGTGCAGGCGGAATCAAAGAAAAAAAGCAGCGGCGGGGCCAGGGCTCACTCACCTTAATACTGAGCGCTCTTCCAACGCCGCAGCGGCAGCCGCTGTCCTCGTCCATTCCCCGAACTCCTCGGCTCCTGTCCCACTCACGCGCACGTCACCGTGACTAGCGCCGGCAAGGTGCTACCTTTACTTGGCGCCGGCCTCGCCGCTCCTCCGTCAAATTGAGGACGGGAATTCGGGCAAGGATTTCCCGGTTTGGGGATCGCTTGTGAAGAATGTTCAATTCACGGCAGCACCGCCCTCTCTTTCTGGTAGCCTCCGGCACAAACTTGAACTTGAATACTCCTGCAACTACTAACAGATCTAGCCAATTCTCACTCACTGTGACTGTGGGAAATCAAAATCCAAGAAGCAGAGCAGGACAGGACAGGAGAAAAGGCGACCGAGAAAGAACAGGGATTGAAAAAGGCATCAGGTGGCTTGTAGCGCAGGTGAGGTCTGCTCTCCAGTCTCCCTCACTCAATCTTTTGCCGCAAACCCTTTTACGAGCCTATCAACTGCCAACGATAAGTACTTATAGTAGTTGCAGGGTTCAGCGAGAGGAGGGGGAATAAAAAGTTCGTGGAGAAGGGGGGGTGAGTGCATCACAGGTACGAGTAGCACTGTACGAACAATATAACCGTATAGGAGTACGAGGATATGTGATAGCGCGTTTTGGGCATCGATGGGATCGCTGGCTGTGACTATCAGTCGCCAAAGATGAGTTGCCTTTTCCCCGTTCATTTCTCCAGTATTGCCTTTCGAGGCCTCTTTGTAACGGATTTTTTTTTCATTTTTTATGTTTTTTCTATAAAAATGAACTGCTTTTTACGAAATATATCTACGAGGCCTGAAAGTTGTAGAAGTTTCTATCTTTCACTGGTTGGCAAGTGAGCTATCCTGGACAGGAGTCAAGGAGAGATCATTTTCTCAGAGGGAAAGTCTCGATTGGAACATGAGAAAGAAGGAGCTTATCGGTGCGGGACCAGCAACAACTGAGTCAAGGAGTAGTTCCTACGAAATTCTTGTGAATAATGTTGCAAGACTTTAAGCTCTGCTTAGTTGTTTCGGAATTTGTTTGTTTGCTTTATTTTAGGTAGACTTGTGCTGTGTGTTTACAGTCATATGGAGCAGCGGTAGTATCATTTCAAATATCATGTTCAAAAAGGGATTGGAACTCTAAGTTAGAACGCGAACGTATCTTGAGTTCAGCTTATTATACAACAACCTAAATCTTCTGGATCTTATAATCCTCTCCAGTGAAATGGTGTGTAGGTTGGGAAAAAATCATTTGCAAATTCTCAGTACTTACAGCATCGGCTTGTCAGCCTCACATTCGCTTCCACAACAAATACCATATTTTTTTCTCGAACATGTAAGACAGATGCACTTCTTTTATAATAATAAGAAAAAAAAATGATCAGCAGTATACACCAGCCGGTCACAAAGTCCGTGGTTGAAGCAAAATTTAACCGAGCGCTGAGACTTCCTCGCCGGACGGCAATCTTTCTCCAAGTTTTTATTAGTCGGAGGAAGCGTCCCTCGCAAAGCTTGCGCGATGCAGCTCGTCGGACGTGACGGGCCGATCGATAGCGACCGCTTCCCCGCACCCGGGAGACAGGCAGGCAAGCGCGGCCGGGCCGGTCGACGTGCGCCGGCGTCCGAGGCGTCCGGAAAATTCCTCGGCAAGTTCTCCATACACTGGGTGTGAAAGTGAACAGCCGGGTTAGTTGATTTTGTTACTTCCTCGTACGTTTTCTTTGGATTGAAAGAAAAAATTTATATTTTTACATGTTTTCTTTTAAATTAAAATAAATTTTGTAAAATTTTTGTACAGTTTTTGTAAAATTTTTACATGTTCCTATTCGATGTTCTATTTTCTGTAATTCAATCGCTGACACGTGAGATTGGATCCGCGCCACGTGTATCCTGTATATCAGCAATGTGTTATCGAAATCAATACGTCAGATGAATCGATTTCCTATTCACTGGTTCTAGAATATGAGCAGATGAATGGAACACTTAAAAAAAAAAATCAAACGGAACGACGTGGCCAGCCGAAACCTTCTTCTCATCCGGAGGATTTTCTCCACGCGCTGACACCAGCGCGACGCCGAGATCTCATCTGCATCGCCTACCCGCGTCGTGACTGGTTCGTGCGACGGGAGACTTTCTGTACCCATCGCCTGAGATTTTGTGTGTGTACCCATCGCCGGAGATTTTGTCACCTAACAACACGGCCATATCCCACATTTCAACATGGAATATGACGCGCTGATCGACTATTTTTTAATCCTGGCTCGAATTCACAACCCACATATTTGATTATTTGTGTACTTCCAGCGGCGCCACTGATACCAAATCCTCGGTTGATGTAACATATTTGCATCGACACAGGTAGGTTATGAGCTGGTGATATCTACTTGTTCAGAGCGCCTGTTTTTAAAAGCAGTGTATGACACAAGCAATTATTTCATTATGAAACCTTTAGATGTACTTTTAAATTATTGCCACATCTAAGCCTTGAACATGTGGAACGAAAAATCACATTTAAGAATCTGGAAAACTGCACTTTCAGCCATCATAGCACTTGCACCCAACCACTCATGAAAGATACTTGGTTCATTTTTCTGGTTTAGTTAATTATGTTTTCTTCATCTCTTTGATCAATGATTTTGTACAAATCCCATCAACTTTAGTGACGTGCAAATTATATATTATAAAAACATATTCCATGGTGAATTTGAAATTATAAGTGTCATGTTTTAAAGTTGATTATTTATAAAATTATTAGTAAAAGGGAAGAAGAAAACACAGTGAATAAAACTCATAAATAAACTTATTCCAGAGAGTACTGTATATGCTCCTATGTTGATAGCACCGAGGAGTGGCTACATCCAAACCGTCAACTCGTTGGAGAATACAGACACATTCGTATCCACCTAGGTTTTCTGAACATAGACTTTTTGTTTATTTTGATTTCATGGTGAATCGTGAGAGATAATTGCGACTTTACACAACTTACGAAAGCAGCAGTAGCGTATCAAGCATCTACCTAAAGGATTAGGTTAAATAAAGCGGTCAGCCAATTTAGTACTACCCGGTTAACTTGACCTACTTTTATCATGGGAACATATCCAAGCTTAATAGTGTAATGTTTGACTATGAGATTTGGGTTGCCTGGTTAATAATGTGAAAAGGTATCTCAGTGTGGGTTTTCGTTCTAATGTAGGAGTGTTTTTGGGTTGAAAATGTTATTAAGATGAGGTATATAGGGTGCGTTTGGTTTAGATTTTAACGGCTACCGTTGTGGCTGTTTCTTGTAGAAAACAAAATGGATAACACCTACTCTACGCTACGTCGGGGTCAGCAATCTTGATTTAACAGTATGAACAGTGATTTTCTATTGATTTTGTGAAAATCATCGGTGTCAACTGACGCCAACAAGCTCACATAGCTTCGTCACTGATCTTAACAGAACACACCCATACTTTCTCATATCTTTAGCTGATAATGACAGGCAATATTCCAGATCATTTATTTAAGTAAAGAAGCTATTGTGACACAGAAACTTGTAGTATCTCTTTGTACTCCCCCAGTAGTATCATAATGTTGCTATTTCAAACTCTGGGCACTAAAATCAAAGAGATGAAAATATATGCTGTGCACATAAATAGATAGACAGAGAGATGAGTTGAAAATTGTGAATTATAATCTTTTTGATAAAACTTAAAAGCAACAGAGACGTCTTTTTGAAATCAAGTTAATAGCAGCATGCTTGTTGGACCGTATTTCGGGCTCTCGCCATCTGGTGAGGCAGGGTTAACTCAGCCGTCCCGCTCCTGCATCCAGCAGTCTTTCTTTGCTGCCATTTGTACCATATAACGACTACGGCACCTTCTGTCACGGCTCATGATGAGTGTCTCGCAAAGAAAAAAGAAAGTGAGAACGTGCACTGGTGAGAATGTTGTGTGGGCAGTCACTGACTCACGGGCTCCTCCTGCAAGAAAACACTTGGCGCTGTTGGATCTCTTTTGGTGCTGCAAGCAGATCGGGAGAGGTCGAGAGAGAGATCTGTTATACCTTCTGTGTGGTCGGCACGGCCGGCCCGAAGCAAGAGGTCCTGTCATTTTCTCTTCTTTGTCGGTGATGTTCACGCTCGGACGGTGAAGATCGGAGAAGAGGAGAGGGGTCTTCGCGTCTTCGGTCGACGGTGAGCTCGGGTCAGTGCTGAGGGCGGTGTGGCGACGGTGACGGAGATTTCTGTCGCTGGCAGCGCACCCTCACAGATCGGTCTAGAGTTTAGGTTGCTAGGTGAGGTTGCGGCGGCGGTCAACCTCGTGATGTGTGCCTCGGCTTTTTTTAATTGTTGCGTTGTGCGACAGAGACCTACCAGCTACATGGCTGAGCGTCCTCGATTAAGACACTGAATTTAGTTGGTCGTTAGGCCAACTGAAGACGAGATCAATTTTAGTTAGCCGTTAGGATGAGATCAACCTAACAAGCGCTCGCCCATCGATTTTACAACCGCAGCTGGAATGAATATTCTTACCCGAGTTTTTCTAATCGATGTCAGTGTAAAATAAACCTGTTATTATTCGTACGGCCGGCACGATGAGCTGTGTGGGTGGCCGTGCGTACGAGACTGCCGTGGAAGCTGTGAGACACACCCCGATCGGGTCGCGACGACGGACGCCTCGTCGCCCGGAGTGCTTAGTCAAACATTTTGCGGTGGCGCGTCGTCTGAGATCACCATCTGCTCAGCTGCTCTCGCCTCGCCGCTGTCTTTCTGACCGTGCGCGTGCAGCGTGCGTCGCACGTCGCGAGAAGGAAAATATGTGCTTGAGATGCCGTTTGGCTTACGTGAAACGAGAGATGAGATTAGGACTGAAAAATAAATATTCTCTCTATTTTTTAATTATTGTCGTCATTGATTTTTAAATTCAACTTTGATCACTCATGTTACTCAAAAAAATTTGCTTAAATATATAAAATTTTAAATTGTGATTCAAATAATTATAAATTTATCATATTTTTTGAATAAAACAAATAGTAAAGTTGAATTTTAAAATCAACAGTAATATTAATTAAAAACGGAGGGAGTAGATGACTGAGATTTAACGAGTTGGATCAATTGAAAGTCTAGATCTCCAATTCCACAAATCCCATTTCCCTATTCGTAACCGTCACTGGATGATATCAGTCATCTATTGATTCATGAACAAGCCTAATCGGTGCTCTGGTGTCAAGAGTAGTCGCACTGTACTACTTTAACGAGCTGGTGCAGTGATCCATGTAGATGCCACAGCAGAGAACTACAGAGATTAAACTGCCCTAGTACTCGCTCTCCTGTGCATGCATGTTCCCCCGGGATAAGCCCGTACGTGGGTGTTTTGGTCAACTTTGATGGCACAATAAAGATCGTTTTGAATAATGTTTTGATCAAATATTAGAAATATAAATTGTAAATAACTTTTAATTTGTTAAGTTTAGACATGTAAAAATTATTTGATTAGATTTGTCTCGAAAAGTACTTTCATAAAAATATACATGTCATTTTTTCATAAATATTTTTATAAAAAATAAAAATCAAAGTTGTGTTCTGAAGACCGTGTCATTGTCAAAAACGATTTTTATTGTGTGACCGGAGGGATTACTTGGGTACTAACATGACGGCATGTGCACGGTTTGATCCACAAGTCAACTCTCTCTCTCCCTGACTTAGTTACCCCCAGGAGAAGGTAGGTAATCTGGGGGTAAACTGCTCGGTGAACCGGTAATCTGTATGCCTTGAACTCCCTTTAGTTTATCACTGCTGTCCTTTTGCTTGGAACTAGTCGTCCAAATTTTTAAAACCACATCGTGCTAACTAACTACTACTACTGCCTCCGTGCTTAATTCTGACATTCCGGACATCAGGTTTGAGATGAAGTTCGTAACAGAGTTGGATGTCCATATACCTGATCACATGAGTGACAGGGCAGAGTTAAATGGGCCACAGGCACGTCCCTTTTAGCCCGACTCGGAAGATTATCGGGCCATGTCAACTAGGAGCACAACACGGGCCACGCTCGGCCTGAGGACAAGCCCGTAGTCTGTCATGGAACTAAGGCCCGGCCCACTGCAGGAAACTTTCCAAGGTCAGCGAAACCGTACTTGGGCCACACGGGCACGGGTACCCACCCGCCTGGGAGCCGGCGCCCCCACCCGCCTCACGGAACGTGCGCGTGATCCACCCATCACCGCTGCTGCTGGCTGCTGCACGCTCTTCGTGATCCAACTGATTCCCCGCACGTAACCGGCTCGCGCCAGCGCGTGACCATCGCGGCGGCATCCACACTACGCCGCGGCGGCGGCGAGCAACGCCGTGGGGACGCGCCGCAGCAGTGCTCTGGTCGACCACGCTGCGCCGCCGCACTCGTGAGACTCCTGCCCACTCGGTCTTCGCGGTTTTTAATTTTACGCTGCGGTTCGGTTTACTAAATTGATCAGTTTTTGTTCGAAAAACTGTAGAAAAAATGATAAATCGTTTATTTTTAACAGCTAATCGATCGATTTTTAACGGTTTTAAAAATCGATACTGTTGCGGTTTTTTAAACCTGCTCCCGCCTGCCTTCGTACGCGCTGCGTTCGTCGATTTTTGTTTCGGCGCATTCGCCAGAAAGGGAACGGATGGACCACTCGGTTTCGAAACTGGGTTTGGTTTGGCCTTTCTTCTTCTCCCCTGAATGTGAAACGTCGATGGGCGCGGCAACCTGAGTGAGAATCGATCGGATTCGGTGACTTGATATAAATTTGAGAATCCTGACAAGCACGGGTTTGTTTGTTTTAAAAACGCAACCACCGTTCTAACGTGTTTACATGTGGTCTGGTGCGCATGGTTCTTAATTAAGCTGCCGCGCTGACGGTGCAGCACAATATATAAACCTGTTGTGAAATACTTCAAAGATCACATCAGCACCTGTAGTATATCGTCTGATGCTTAAGCTACACTTTTCGATCTGCAGTTGACCTGAGTAGCAAGTTGTATGGAACTATGTATTACATAGAGGTGGTGTGTGGTGGTACTAAGCCCCTCTCTTTGGTAGAGATTATGATATTGATTTTACTAATGATTATTATAGTTTATGCTATAATCTTTACTAAACACTTAAACTTCACATACAATCACCTGTAACTACTTTTACATTTTGTACTAGCACTCGTAAGCTACAAATAGTAGCTTTTTATCACTTTTTCTTTTATACCACTTATAATACATATTGTATAAGCTATTTTGCTAAACACTCTTGACATAAAAAATAAATTATATAGATAAGTTAGATAAATAATTTTTATAAATAATTTAAAATATGTGCAATTTTTTGAATAATCATAATTCTCTGCGGAAGAGGCTCTAAATCGTGCATTGGGTTAGGCGGCTGCTGGCGAGTGGCAAACAGTTTTGTTTACTCTGGACCAACGCCATTCTCCAACGTGATGATGTACTAGTACCTCGATCCAGATCACGGGCACGAATATGATAGCGCCATTATTGTGCATACGTATATGGACGGATCTGAACATCTCGAAGCTCCCAAACTAGTGCGCTCGCGCCGCATGCGCGCACATTAAGAACAACAGCATGCATGGTTGCAGGACTGGCTAGTGAATTGATGTTCTTTTTGAGTCTCCCGAAACCTTGGTGTTCATCGTTTCTTTAACCACGCTCTTGATCGATCCCATTTTCGAAATAAGGTCGCTCCGCTGTTACGGGTACGTACCTATGCCAGCGGACCACCAGCAACAGCGAGATCTCATGGCGGTTGATCGTCATGTGGCGCGCGCAGCACAGAGACCAGGAATAAACAATGGCTGTTGCTATGGCGCGACAGAAGAACCCTGTTGAAAACAAATCGTCGCGTGGGAGCTTGATTATGCTTTGCTTAATGGTGAGCGGTTGACCGCGCGTAACAAATGGGGTGTTTTTAATTTACATCGCATCAGAAGAACTAATACTGTACTCCTATGTCCTGCTTTTTTGTTGTTAAATTGATATCGTTATTGACTTTTATTTTTAACTTTATTTTATTCAAAAAATTAGTTTAAATATGTAAAATTTTAAATTGTGATTCAAATAACTCTAATGATTAATCAAATTATAATAAAATATATAATTTTTACTCAAATTTTTTAAATAAAATGAAATGTAAAGTTGAGAATAAAAGTTAACGGTGATATCAATTTAAAAATGAAGGAATATTACAGATCTGTCCGCACATGGTGTCTGATGATCTCGATCGCTTGCAGAGATTTTAGTATCGCGCTCGTGGCTCGTACGGTTCGACCTGTTGCAGTTTTTTTTAAGGAGCCCTTCGAAGCTGGAGGGGCCATGTGATCGAGCCACGGTGCGCCGTGCGTGTTCCGTAATCTTAACGATTAGGCTCTATTTCTTGTTCTGTCTTAATGAAAGGCAGCCCTCCTGCCACGTTTTTTCAAAAAAAAAAATAATCGGAACCGATGGAACGGAGAAGGCCACCCAACCGGTGATCTGGTTCCAATGATCGCCGACTTGTCACGGCGGCTTGGACCAGAAACCGTACGTACTGGACGTGTGAAACATAGTACGACAAGCGAGCGTCATCGGCTGGGGGTCAAAGAGTTCCGGTTAATCGTCCTCTGTCTCTCTCCCTCCACTGTTGCGTTTCAGACGGCTGCATGCCCGGCACCCGATCCCGGTCCAGGTCCTCTGTTCCGGCTCC
>BCLF01000131.1:502545-513770 GCA_001602275.1 Zoysia japonica
TAGCTTTTTTCCATGCCGGTCATGGCCCCTTCTTCCCCGTCGCCTCCAGTGCTCCGTCACGTGGCCATGCTTCCCTTCATGGCGAAGGGCCACACCATGCCGCTCCTCCACCTGGCCCGCCTCCTCCTCCGGCGGGGCCTCGCCGCGACGGTCACCTTCCTCACCACGACGCGCGACGCGCCCTTCATCCGAGCGCGCGTCGAAGGCGCGACGGCCGTCGTCGAGCTGCCGTTCCCCTCCGCAGGCGGCGGCGGCCCGCAGAGCACGGTCGACGAGCTCGCCTCCGGCTCCGACCTACTCGCCGTCGTCGCCGCCGCTGGCGCGGCGCTCCGCCCCGCGTTCGCGGACGCGCTGGCGCGGCTCGAGCCCAGGCCGGACCTGCTCGTCCACGACGGGTTCCTCCCGTGGGCCAGGACCGCCGCCGACGCGCTCGGCGTCCCGCGGCTCGTCTGCAACGGCACCGGCGCGTTCGCCAGCTACGTATGCACGGCGGTGCTTGCGCAGAAGCCGCACGCGCGCGTGAGCTCGCCGACCGCGCCGTTCGTGCTGGACGGCGTGCCTGGCGTCCGGTTCACGACGGCCGACCTGCACCCGCCCTTCGACGCGCCGGAGCCGGCCGGCCCGCTCTGGGACTTCGTGTCCGAGAGCGCGGAGGCCAGCAGGTCGAGCCGGGGCACCATCGTCAATTCCTTCCGTGAGCTGGAGCAACTCCACATGGAGAACTGGAACCGGGAGATGCCGGTCAAGATGTGGGCGGTCGGCCCTCTGTGTCTTGCCAGTGAACCGGTCGGAACCATGGGTCACTCCGATACACTGGGAGTGTTCGACTGGCTTGACTCGCGGCTCGCAATGAACCGGCCAGTCCTCTACGTCGCATTCGGCTCGCAAGCTGAGCTGAGCCGGGCACAGCTAGAAGAGCTCGCGACCGGACTGGACCTGTCCGGTCTGGATTTCCTGTGGGTGGTTCGGTCCAACTGGTTCGATCAAGAAACCCCATTCGAGAACAGGTTTGGAGAGAGGGGCAAAGTGGTGCAAGGCTTCATCGACCAGCTTGGGGTGCTCAGGCACAGCTCCATCAAGGGTTTTCTCTCCCACTGCGGTTGGAACTCGGTGCTGGAGAGCATCAGCATGGGCGTTCCGATCCTCGCGGTCCCCATGGCCGCGGAGCAAAAACTCAACGCGAAATACGTTGTCGATGTGCTTGGAGTTGGACTTAGGGTTTGGCCGGTAAGCGCCGTCGACGACGGGGATGGAGAAGGGCTAGTTGTGAGTGGAGATGTAGTGCAGGCGTTGGCGAGGGAGCTTGTTTTTGGAGAGGAAGGGAAGCGCGCTGCGGCCAGAGTGAGTGTGCTCGCGGAATCTGCAAGAAATGCCATGGATGAAGGCGGGTCCTCGTACGAAACCTTGGAGCTGATGGTCCGTGAGGTTAGCGAGATTGGAAAAGGGTGACGCTGATGAGTGGTGTGTAGCTACGGACGGTCCCCAGTGTTGTTGTCTTTTTTATTCCTATTATGCTACTAATTTGAACCTGTAATAATATAGCAACGTTCTCCGCCTCTAGATTTTGTGCGCTGCATATCTTCATCATACCGTTCTGAGTATGTTGTTCTTATTTTAGTGGAAACATGCCAATATATATAATTGAGAGATGTTACGATGCTTAAAATTAACTACAGCCGTACAATTATTCATTTGATCATGATTAAAAATAAAGATACATGGTCAAAGATATGGTGAGTCCGGAACCAAAATGTACTATGAAGTTACAGTTGGAGCTGGTACATGTACAAGCCTTGAATTCAATCATGCTCTCCATTGTTTTTTTTTCGACTATGCATTGTTTACAGGGGAAAAAAAACAGGGGTCTTGAGTAGCAACTACAGAGGGAATTTGTGTTTAGTCATGAGCACGGTCCAATATCATCAAGACGATTTCGTGCTGTGCCATTCCAAACGCACGTCCCTCCATTCCAAAGGAGCTCACTCATTCCCTTCGAGAGGAAGGATTTCTGAGAAATTTCCCCAGTTCCAATGTTCCAAACGCGCCTTACTTCCAAGGTTAACAAAACCGCGAAAACCGGTCCGATTTTTGTGGTTTTCTCGGATGACCGGTTTTCGTTTTAAAAATTCAAAAAAAATTGAAAAATTGAAAAATTTCAGAATTTTGAAAACCGGGCAAAACTGGTGGGTGAAACTGGTGGTTGAAACATAGAAACCGATAAAACTGGTCGATAAACTGGTAAAACCGCTCGATAAACCAAAAAATCGATCAGTTTTAATTTTTCGATTTAAAACAGTTTTTGACGGTTTCACAATTTTCACGGTTTTCGTTAAATCGGTTCCGGTCGGTTTTACAGCTTCAAACGATAACCAAAACCTTGCTTACTTCTAGAAGAAAAAAAACACAGATGCGTGGGCCGCCAGCTAGTTCCAGAAATGTGTGACCAGAATTAAGCTTGGTGCACTGGGTTCAAGAACCGTGAACCAAATCGTTCTTTCTTCATCTAAACTAAACTGCTCATTAACGAAGCGATTGGATTGGACTAATCCTGGTGGCAACGTCGATGGCTCTTGACCTCTAGGGCTAGGACTTGGGTCTTGGATCCTAGTTCCGGGTCTGACCTGAGCATCCCATTATTCTGAACTGGGCTAGGCTCTGTTCTTCATCCAAACTAGTTAACCATTCACTGAAGCGTGCATACAAATTAACAGAACATCAGTTCATCAATCAAACAACTCGAGGTTTATTGGACTCAGGAAATATCTGCCCGAAGAGAAAGCCCCCCTCTTGCATGGAGAATGGCCTCTTGCACGGACAGCACGAATGGATTCGACCGACGAATCGGGTCTCCGCTTGCTGTGCTGCGCGTAGATGGAAACGGAGATCGTTGCGTACGTCAGTGTTCATAGTGTACACCCCGCTGTTCGCATAATGCCATTACCGCCATTGCAAATTGCATTAACCTGAGTTGATCGCCAATCGTCGCGGAGATCCACCTGAATATCGAGCTGGACAGATAACGATCGCGCCGGCGATATCATATCTTATACCGTCTCTCCAGTGGAGGCCTCGTCGAACGTACGTACTCTTGCCGAATCAAACCCAAACCCAGCACCTGATGACCAAGTTTATAAATAGTTGCAGTGCTCAAGATAGATGTGGCAAATAAATCACTGACTACAGATGCAGAGACACAAAAATAAACTGTTCTAAATCCTCCCCTGTTGTGCGATGAGGTTTCTTCGTCACCCCTGCTATACCCCGATGAGGAAGAACTGCAGCAGCAACAGATGTTTGATCCCAGTCGTCTCCCTCCTCCTGCTCGTGGCTGTTACCGCGGTTTCCAACACGTACACCAGTTTCCCCAGCCGGCACGTGGCCTGGCTCTCCTCTTCGACCAAGAAGGGAGCGGCCTGCGACATCTTCCGGGGTGACTGGGTGACGGACCCGGACGCGCCGTACTACACCAACGAGACCTGCTCGGTGATCCACGAGCACTACGACTGCATGAGGTTCGGCAAGCCGGACCTCGGCTTCGTCAACTGGCGGTGGCGGCCCGACGGCTGCGACCTGCCGCGCCTCGACCCGGCGCGCTTCCTCGCCGTCATGAGGGGCAAGTCGATCGCCTTCGTCGGGGACTCGCTCGCCAGGAACCACATGCACTCGCTCATCTGCCTGCTGACCCGGGTCGCGCGGCCGAGGACGAGCTGGCCGAGCAGCAGGCGCACGGTGTTCTACTACGAAGAGCACAACGTCACCGTGGCCAGCTTCTGGGCGCCGTACCTGGTCCGGCACGAGCAGGTCGACGAGGACGGGCCGGCACACACGGGCCTGTGGAACCTGCACCTCGACGAGCCGGACGCCGTGTGGGCGGCGCGCGTCGCGGAGTTCGACTACGTCGTCGTGTCCGCGTCCAGCTGGTTCTACCGCCCGGCGATGCTCTACGAGGCGGGCCGGCTCGTGGGGTGCCACTACTGCCTGCTCCCCAACGTCACCGACCTCACGCTGCGGTACGCGCTGCGCATGGCCACGCGCGCCGCGCTCGGGGCGCTGGACGGCTCCGACGGCCGGTTCCGAGGCACGGCCGTGCTGCGCACCGTGTCGCCGTCGCAGTACGAGAACGGGGAGTGGAACAAGGACGGGGACTGCGTGCGCACGCGCCCGTCCCGGCGCGGCGAGCGGGGGGTGCAGGGCCTCGAGCTCGACTTCCACAGGATGCAGCTGGAGGAGTTCGAGAGGGCCGCGAAGAACGCCGCCGCCGGCGGTGGCAAGGTGAGGATGATGCTGATGGACACGACCGAGGCGATGGTGCTCCGGCCGGACGCGCACCCGAGCAAGTACAGGGGGTGGACGCCGGAGAAGTACTTCACCGTGTACCACGACTGCGTGCACTGGTGCCTGCCGGGGGCCATTGATACCTGGAACGACATGCTGCTCCATATGCTAACGTCGTCTGAGTCTGCAAGATGACAGACGCGCCTTGTATTTGCGATGAAATTTCTTTTTTTTTTTTGTTGATAAACGGCGATGAAATTTCTCATGATCAGCGTGCAAATTAACTTTGTTTCCGGACGCTGCTTGGGATGATTTGCGATGAAATTTCTCACCAGCTAGCGATTTCCCGTCAGACGCCGGAGTTGAAGCATTTACCATACACAAAGTTGTTTTTAGCCCTGGACGTTAAGCTTGAAGCTTGCAAGCCACTCAACTCGCACTTAGCGCAGCTCGACTTGGTTCGGCTCGATAGATTTTAGGAGCCGTCATTTTTAAACCTCGATACTAGGGGTCAGCGTGAGTTGTGATCATTTGACATACCCCAATGCTACTAGTTTTCGGAGCTGTCATTTTTAATCGGTTTGGTGAACTCAAGTTTGATGATCGTTGACAGGGTGGTCAAAGACACAGGAGTAACATGATAACAAGGCTACTGAGATAGTCTAGTCATTTTTACAGGTAGCCAGTGCCTACGGCCTCAGATAACACCACCTGTTTAGCACTCGATAAAGGCTTTCCATTCCGCGTTCCTCTACACCGTTCTTCTGAGGAGTCCCCAGAACCAAAGCTCAAAACGTCACGCGTGGAATCCACCAGTACAGGTGTTTTTCACGTACGAGTTACGTGCCATGGAATTCTTCGTAACCAACCGGTGGCCACTGCCGTTTCTGGCATGAGTTGCGTATTCAGACTGCTATTCCGAATTGGGTCGTCAGCAAACTCAGCTCTGAATTCCAGGCAGGCCACTTGTGAACGTTCATGAATCAGCTCAAAAATATAACTATATACTATACCACAAGGGAACAGGACATTCATAATCTCAAGGCCGGCTTTGTCTAATCCTTCGCTAGTTACCCTGAAAATGAAGCTACAGGAGATTCATAAGCTGCTGCCGTACAGCGTCCACTGCGCGTTCCCCGCTACCATTCTCGCGACGTGCCTTGTGATCCTCGCCGTCGTCCGGCTGCAGCCCGGCCGCACGCCGCTTCTGCCACCACCGGTGGCGACCAGCGACGACGCGGAATATGGCTGGGCCGGCGGGAACCAGTCCTGCGACATCTTCAAAGGCGAGTGGGTGCCGGACCCGGGCGCGCCGCGGTACACGACGGAGACCTGCCCCGTGATCCACGGCCACTACGACTGCATGCGGTACGGCAGGCCCGACCGCGAGTTCGTCCGGTGGCGGTGGCGGCCGGCGGACTGCGAGCTGCCGCGCTTCGACGCGGCGCGGTTCCTCGCGGCGATGAAGGGCCAGTCCGTGGCGTTCGTCGGCGACTCGCTGGCCAGGAACCAGATGCACTCGCTGGTGTGTCTCCTCGCGGCGTTCGAGCGGCCGGAGCCGTGGACGAACGAGACTAGCTACGTGTACCGCTACGCTCGGCACAACTTCACTGTCGCGCTGTTCTGGTCGCCGTTCCTCGTCCGCGCCGTCAAGACGGACCCCGACGGGCCGACGCGGAGCGGGGCCGGGCTGTGGAGCCTCCACCTCGACGAGCCGGACGCCGCGTGGGCGGCGAGGGTTGGCGAGTTCGATCACGTGGTCGTCTCGGCGGGCAGCTGGTTCTACCGCCCGTCCGTGTTCCACGAGCGCGGCCGCCTCGTCGGGTGCAGCGGCTGCCTGAGGCCCAACGTCACGGACCTCACGCTCCGGTACTCGCTGCGGAAGGCGTTCCGGAGTGCGCTACGCGCGGCCGCCGCGGGCGCACCGGGAACCGAGCCGCGCGCGAGGACCGTGGTCGTGCGCACGTTCTCGCCGTCGCACTACGAGAACGGGACGTGGAACGAGGACGCCGACTGCGTGCGGACGCGGCCGTTCCGGCTCGGCGAGTGGGAGATGAGCGCGATGGAGAAGGAGATGTACGCGATACAGAAGGAGGAGTTCGCGGCGGAGGAGGCGGCGAGGAGGAGGGACGGCAGCAAGCCGCGGGTGAGGATGCTGCTGCTCGACGCGACGGAGGCGATGGCGCAGCGGCCGGACGCGCACCCCAGCAGGTACCGCCTGTGGCAGCCGGACAAGTTTAATGTGTCGCGAGACTGCTTGCACTGGTGCCTCCCCGGCGCCATGGACGCCTGCAACGACATGCTGCTACACATGTTGGTGCGTTAAAAACTCTTGTGGATCGATGCGGCCATTATTTTTATTGTTATTCTTTCGATCATTTCTTCTTCGCTTTAGTGGTTGTAGACTACTACAACTTGTAGTGTGTTGTATCATCAAACAGCTGCTGCTAACAGAACATCCCATTGATCCCAACATTCCTTTATCTATATAGGAGTACTACTTAGGGCCATGTTACAGTTCGATGTTCTGCCGCGCATTTGAATGTTATTTACCTAAATCGGTCGACCTTCTTGTCTGTTGAAACCTGTATCTAATTAACAATTTCATAACATACTTCTAGAACATATTTTCTCATCTCGGAACAAGTTTTTCATCTTTTTTACTTTTAGAAATCACGTTTGACCATTCGTCTTGTTTATTTTTTAAGATAATATTTATTTTATTACGAGTTGCTTTATCATTAGAGATACTTTAAATATTACTTATTTGTTTCATATTTTCAAAAAAATAAAATTGAATAAAACGAATGGTGAGTGTCTAAAAAGTTCAGAGTAAAGAGAACGAAGGGATTGTCAGAAGCTACCATTTGAGAGACGATTTCAAGTAATTAAAAGTCGTTGAAACCCGTAGTCTAACTGGCCACTCAGTTAAAATCAGCCCAAGCATGGGGGCCAAATTACAATCAAACTGGTTTTAAACTTCAAATTGATTTTTCTCTCAAATTTTAATATTTTTAAAAGAAAAAAGAAAAAAAAAGTAAGAAAACAAAAATAAAAAAAACTGTGGGCTGTGGAGTTTCGGCACCCTCTCGCCCCTGAATATATCTCGAAGAATTGGGCCGGTTTGGCAAGGTGACACGTTAGAAGCTGCGAGAGCAGCGATGAGGAGAGATCAGAAGGGATACCACTGGTATCCTGCATTGCAAAGGAGAGATGGGATGGCCTCTATTTTAGATGGTTTGTTTCATGCTCTCTCCGTTTTAAAATATAAGTATTTTTAAGATTAATCAAAGTCAAACTTTTTTTTTTGCTTTGATCACTTAATAATGTATAATTAATATATCAAAATTATATTTTTTTAATCTATCATAAAATAAACTTTTATAAAAAATAAAATGTTCCATTAAAAATTATGTAATTTGCTAAATATTATTAATAAAAGTTAAAAAAGTTTGACTTTATTTAAATTTAAAAATACTTATATTTTAAAACGGATGTAAGTAATTAAAGAGGGATAAGTTTAGCTGAAATGCATTTAATTTATGGTCAAAGTGCAATGGGTGAACATCCCTGTGTTTTGGATGGCCAAACCAAACGCTCCTCAATGTATTGGTTGACTTGTGCAGACATTTGCACTACTGCCTTTTCAATTTCATTCGGTCGGATATGACGATTCCGACTGCACAATACTAGCATTTCCCTATCGATCGACTGAGCTATCGATCACCAAGCGTAATTACTCGTGTCCGATGATTACAAGAGCGGCAGCAGCATCTGTAGGAGCATCTCGTTCCATACATCGACGGGTCCGGGCAGGCACCAGTGCACGCAGTCGTTGTACAGCGTCACGTTCTCGTGCGGCCAGTGCCCGTACCGGCTCGGGTGTCCGTCCGGCCGCTGCAGCATCGCCGCCGTCGAGTCCATCAGCATCAGCCTCACCGTGCCCCCTCTGTCCCTGGCCCTGGCGAACTCCTCCACCTGCGTCGCGTGGAACTCCAGGTCCCAGCCCGCCATCCGCGCCTCGGCGGCCGCGGCCGCGAACGGCCGCGTCCGCCGGCAGTCCCCGCCCTCGTCCCACGCCCCGCCCTCGAAGTGCATCGGCGACTCCGTCCGCACGATCACCGTGCCGTTGAACCCCTCCGCAAGGAAGCGCAGCGCGCCGCGGAGCACCGTCCGCAGGGAGTAGAGACGCGTGAGGTCCGGGATGTCCGGGTCGAAGCAGTCGTGGCAGCCGGCGACGCGGCCCGATTCGTAGAACACGGCCGGCTTGTGGAACCAGTTCGACGCCGAGAGGACGAGGTAGTCGAAGCGCAAGACCTCGCCGGTCCAGGCGGCGTCCAGCTCGTCGAGGTGAAGGTTCCACAGGCCCGACGAGGACTGGTTCGCCCGGACCAGGAACGGCGACCAGAACACGGCGAGGGTGACGTTGTGGGACTCGTAGCGCATCGTCCTGAACTGCAGGTTTGTCGTCTCGGAAATGTCTTTGGGGATCTCCACCTGCAAAAAGTTCCCTTATTTGAGTTGATGACACAAGCAACCATTGATTCCCAATCGAAATCATGTACTTTAATCATTAATTCATCACGTAACAATAACTGCAGTAAAATTGAACGAATGTTTCTTGCAAACTACCGTGTCAGCTGCAAAGTAACACTCCTAGCTATACTTACCTTGGACAAGAGGCACATGAGTGACTGCATATGGTTCCTGGCGAGCGAGTCTCCGACGAACGCCATGGACCGGCCCCTGAGGGCGTCCAGGAACGCCTCGGCGTCGAACCTTGGCATCTCGCAGCCGGCCGGGCGCCACCGCCAGCGCAGGAACCCGCGATCGGGGCGGCCGTACTTCATGCAGTTCTGGTGCTCCTGGATCAGCGGGCAGCTCAGGTTCGTGTAGTACGGCAGCGCGCCGCCGTGGTCCGGGACCCACTCGCCCCGGAAGATGTCGCACCCCTCGGGCACCCGCGCCGCGGCCGCCGCCGTCGAGCGCCCCTGCCTAGTGTCGCGAGTTACGGAAGCGGACGACGAAGGCGGGGCAGCGATGGCGGAGCCGTAGGCGGCGAGGGACGAGGCCGGGCGCCGCGCCGAGAGGAGGAAAACGAGGGTGAGCACGGCCAGCGCCGTCAGCGCCGCCGCCGCCGGGTTGACGAGCTGGAGCTTGCTCTGCATTGGTGGATTTGACGGGATTAGTGGTGGCTACTACTCGTCCTAGCTGCTTTTCGATCTGGAATGTGAGCTCTGAAGAGTGAGGACTGAGGGAGAGCTGCTGGTACTGAATACTGCAACTGGTGAAAGAAAGACTTGGAGTACTCCAAATAAAACCGCGCAAGTCGCAAGGACCGACAGAGACAACCTCAGTATCCGGGCGCAGGGCAAGCAAGCGCAATGGTTTGGGCCCGGAGCGGTTGAACGGAACTTGAAACAGTGCAGTTCTCATTTTGGGTTCGTTTGGGGTGGTTCAAAAGGGACACAACTTAATGGGTGGATTTGGTTTGGGTCAATCATGAGGCTGGTTTGGTTTGGTTTCAATTTTTTTGATTTCAAATCGTTTTCACCCAGTGGACTAGCTTGACAAGGTAGAGATGCTAAAGAGCGGCTGCCGACGGGCCTTTTCGCCGTTTAGCATTTGCTAAGATCATAGTGTCCGCTAGTCCCTCCGTTCACTTTGACTTATCATCTGCCTTTTGTATTGCGTTTTAGCCCATTGCATTTTTTTTGTCCAGGTTATGCAGTTGAAATTTTACTTTTCAGTAGACTTATATTTCACTACATTTAAAAATTCATTTCGTTTTTTTGGTTAATATACATATATTTTCTTTATGACGTTTCACCTTTTAAATGTCCTAGTCACTATCATTTCCTCATTTGCTTTCCACCCGAAATCCTAAGTGCGGCTAGTGGGGATTGAAGCGAACATCAATGTCACGGGCGACGACTAAAAAACTGCAGAATCTGGATTCAGGCAGCGCAGTCGATGGAACTCCTCATTTGAATCAAGACAACAAGGTTAGGGATTTGCGCCACGATGTACGGGATCCTAATTGAAATTTTGTCCGCAGTATCTTGGATTTGATGCGCCATGAGGAGGGATACATTTTTGTAATGTTCCGCGTGCTCTAAGTGACTGATTAGGTCGATTGAATAGATAAATAACAGGGAATTTTTAGCATCTGTTAAAGCATGGGGATTTGTGTGTGAAAAGGATCCTCTCCTTTTCGATACTACAATACTTAGTTACCCATACTACATCAGAACAAAGGTAATAAATCACGAATGTATCTTTTACTAGAAGACCTTGCTCAAGATAACATCGCGCCAAGATCTGGTCGCAAGAGTTGACAGTGTTCAGTTATGAGATCAAATAGATACATTCACTTGGTTGTTTAATCAAACGGGCGCATTCACATATCGCATTATGTATAGAGCATCATCTACTTGTAATGGATATATCCCACAACCACATTATACATGAGTAACCTTAACGAAGTACTCCCTCCGTTTCAAAATATAATCATTTTTAAACTTTATCATTTTGAGCACTAATAATATATACTTTATCTGTCTCAAAATAAGTGATGTTTTTTACTTTTTAAAATTAACACTTGACCATTTGTCTTATTCAAAAAATTTATGAAAATACAAAAATAAACAAATCAAGCTTAAAGTAATTCTAATAATAAATCATTTCACAATAAAATAAATAATATTTTCATAAATTTTTTGAATAAGACAAATGGTGAAAAGTAGATGTATGAAAATCTACAAAGACACTTATTTTGAGACGGAAGGAGTAATTAATAATGTTTTATAATATAAAAATTGTATTTTTTAGATTTATTATGCATGAAACAAGATTTCATAAAAAATATTTTTATATTAAAAATTATGTAATTTTCTAAATATTATCAGTAAAAGTTAAAAGAATTTGACTTTATCTAAACCTAGAAATGC
>BCLF01000131.1:536501-557392 GCA_001602275.1 Zoysia japonica
AAGAGGCGCCGCGCGCACCTCCCCTTGACGGCGGCATGCTCAACCCTCGGGTGAGCGCGCGCACTAGCAAGGGCCGTGCGGCGTCACCATGGCCGACACGCGGCGCTCCGGCGAAGAGTTGCCGCCGCCGTCGCGCGCGAGAGAGATCGAGCGAGAGAGAGCGGGTGAGGGAGAGAATGAGTTAGGATTTTGGGGGAGCGCGGCCGCGACGGTTTTTATACCCCGGATCATCTGCGGCTCTGTCGATCTTCGATCCAACGGTCGGGACCGATCGGCGTCGAGATGGGCCGGATTCGGCCCAGGCAGGAGAGCGAATTTTCGGCCCGAGCCCAGGTTGTGCAGGCCGGTTTCCTGCGGCGTGTCGAGCTGGGCCGAAAGTGAACAGTGGGCTGCGCGCTACTGTAGCAGGCGGGCTTCGTGGGGTTTCGGCCCATTTTAAAGGATTTTTTTGTTTTTTCTTTTTTCTTTTTCAGAAGTAATTTAATTGATTATTTTGCTAATTTACAGAAGAATAATTAATCAAAAATTAGTAAATTTTTGACATAATAGAAAAGTACAATAATTGCTTCTGAAAAATAGAGAAAATTTTATTTTCCGCTGTGTATTTAAATTTGTTAATTTCATTATTAAATTCGAACCAACGGGAGAATTTAATTTTGAAAAATAGATATAATTTCACATAATTATGCTATTATTATTTTTCTGACCAACGTTGATAATAACAGTATTATAATTTTTTAATTGATTTATTTATGTATTATTTCTATTTCTGCCCAACGGTGATGTTGATTTAATGTATAGACAAATTGTATGTCTTAATTTTGACCAACGTTAAAATTAAGACAAATGATTTTGTTGTTATGTTCTCACTTTACTTGAATTATTTTTTCAGATGGATACAACTTGATGAGTTGTATTAAAGAGATCCCCACTCTCAAAAGAGATAACTATGGTGATTGGAAGAAAAAGATAGATTTAGCGTTTATCTTGGCTGAGGAGGACTGGGTCCTCACCACAGCATGTCCCACTGAGCCTGAGGAGCCAGTGAGAAAAGAGAATGAAGTTGATGCTGCTTGGTAGATTAGACAGAGGGACTATGCTCACTTAAAGATGTCCTATTACCTTGAGCATAGGAAATGAGTCACAGCGAACAAAAAATGTTTGGCTGTGATAAAAAACACCATTGAGTCTGTAATTATGGGCTCAATCTCAAAATGTGACACTGTCACAGAGTACCTTAATAAAATAAAGAATCAGTTCACTGGTTCTTCAAAGACATATGCAACACAGCTGATCAAGCAGCTTGTGACAGAAAGGTACTTTGGTGGTGGCAATGGCATAAGAGAGCACATACTAAGAATCAGCAGCTTGGCATCTAAGCTGAAACCAATGGATCTGGCCATCAAAGATGAGTTCTTTATCCATCTGATTTTTGCTTTCTTGCCAAAGAGTTCGACACTTTTGTTGTTAACTACAACATACAGCCCGAGAAATGGGACTTAGAGAAGCTCATTGCTATGTGTGTGTAAGAGAAGGAAAGAATAAAAGCTTCACATGGTGATTCTATCAACTATGTGAAAGACAATAAGAAAAGGAATAAGGGAAAAGCTCCCATGGTACATCAGCCTCAACAGAATAAGTTTGCTGTGGAGAAAGATCAGTGTCTTCGCTGCAAAAAAAAAAGGACATTACAAGAAAAATTGTCCTGATTACTTAAAGATGATCATGGCAAAGAAAGGTGAGAACATTATTACTTTCATAAATGAATCTCTATATGTGCAATATTTAAAATCCACTTGGTGGATTGACTCAGGAGCAACTGTTCATGTTGCTAATTCTTTGCAGGGATTCCGTTCGACGAAGACTACGCAAAGAAAAGAAAGATGCGTTAAAGTCGCAAATGGAGTCCATGCAGATGTTGAAGCCGTTGGTGATCTTTCATTAGAGCTAGCTGATGGCTTCACTCTTTTACTTAGAGATGTTCTTTATGTTCTCTCTTTACAGAGAAATTTGATTAGTGTTTCATATTTGGACAATGATGGTTATAATTGTCATTTTGAAAATGGCAAGTGCGAAATAATATTTAATAAAGAATATGTTGGCCTTGCCATCCTACAAAATGAGCTTTACTTGTTATCACTACGTGATGATGTGAATGTTGTATGCGATGATGGGAATGTTGCGTGCGATAAAGTGAATGAACTCTCATCTCCGAATGTAAATAGAAAACGATAGAGAACTCATGATGCTTCGTCGAAATTATGGCACTGTCGTTTAGGCCATATTTCGAAGGGAAGAATAGAAAGATTAATAAAGAATGATATTCTTTTTTCATTAGAGTTCTCAGATTTAAAACAATGTAGAGAATGCATTAAAGAAAATTAAGAAAGATGCTAAAAGAAGCACAGGAATTCTACAAATTATTCACACAGACATTTGTGGTCCATTTCCTGTGAAAAGTGTGGATGGTTATGACTCGTTTATAACATTCACAGATGATTACTCCCGTTATGGCTATATTTATCCAATCAAAGAAAGAACAGAAGCTTTGAATAAATTCAAGATATTTAAGGCTGAAGTTGAAAACCAATACAATTTAAAGATTAAAATAGTTCGATCTGACCGTGGAGGGGAGTACTATGGTCGGCATACCCCATATAGCCAAGTTTTTGGACCTTTTGCAAAGTTTTTACAGGAGAATAACATAGTAGCCCAGTATTTTACATCGGGCGAACCTCAATAAAATAGAGTAGCTGAAAGACGTAACCGTACCTTGATGGATATGGTGCGAAGCATGATGAGTTATTCCACTTTACCATTGAGTTTATGGATGGAGGCGTTAAAGACCACAATTAATATTCTCAATAGAGTACTAAGTAAGTCGGTGCCCAAAACACCATATGAATTGTGGACAGGAAGTGTTCTCTCATTAAACCACTTACGTGTGTGGGGGAGCACTGCTGAGGCTAAAGTATTTAACCCAAACATTGGGAAGCTTGATCCCAAAACAGTAAGTTGCCATTTCATTGGCTACTCTGAAATGTCAAAAGGTTTTCGTTTCTACTGTCCAGACATATATAAAATTTGTAGAAACGCGACACGCTGTTTTCTTAAAGGATGAGATGATAAAGGGGAGCAAGGTAGCTCGAGTAATTGACCTTGAAGAGAAGCGGGCATATGCGCCCACTCACTCCGATGATTCAAGAGCCATTTTTTCCACTATCTACTGTCGCTGCACCGACAATACAAAACACTTTAGTGCCAGCACCTGTTATTGTTCCTTCTGTGGCAACAATGAATATGGATGATGAATCTGTTCTTCAAAATCTTATAGAACCTATTGCCACACATGAGGAGGAACAACAACAGCCTCAAACAGAAAATATGCCAAATGAGGAGGCCCCGAGGAGATCTCAAAGAGTTAAAAAATCAGTTATTCCTGATGATTATGAAATTTATCATACAGAGAAATTTCAAATGGAGGATGATCCCACCTCATTTGAAGAAGCCATGAGAAGTGAACATTCTTCAAAATGGATTGAGGCTATGGAAGAAGAAATGATGTCTATAAAGGCTAATAAAGTCTTGAACTTAGAAATAATTCCTAAAGGAGCTAAAACAGTAGGCTGTAAATAGGTCTACAAAACAAAACTTGACTCTCAAGGGAATGTAGAAAGATATAAAGCGCGACTTGTGGCAAAAGGTTTTAAACAAAGAGAAGAGATTGATTATAATGAGACCTTTTCTCCGGTCTCGTGTAAGAATTCCTTTAGAATTATAATGGCTTTCGTAGCATATTATGACTTAGAATTACATCAGATAGATGTAAACACGACATTTCTCAATGGGGATCTGAAGGAAAATGTTTACGTGGTACAACCGAAAGGTTTTGTCGTGGAAGGAAATGAACAAATGAGATGCCGCCTAAAGAAATCGATTTATGGGTTAAAACAAGCATCAAGACAGTGGTACTTGAAGTTTGGTAGTACGATAAGAAAATTTGGGTTTAAAGAGAATGTAGGACAATTGTGTTTATGCAAAGTTTAAAAATAGAAAGTTTATCTTCATAATCCTGTATATGGATGATATCTTACTGGCTAGTAATGATGTCAGTCTGCTATTGGAAACAAAGAAGTTTTTGTCCTCAAAATTTGATATGAAAGATCTTGGTCAAGCTTCGTTCGTTCTAGGGATCGAAATTCATCGAGATAGAAATAAAGAGGTATTGGGACTGTCACAAAAGACATACATAGAAAAAGTCTTAAAAAAATTCAGTATGCATAAATGTAGTCCTTCACCTGCTCCTATAGTTAAGAGCGACAGATATAGAAATTTTCAATGCCCCAGAAACCAATATGAGATCAATCAAATGAAAACGGTTCCACATGCTTCAGCTGTCGGAAGCTTATAGTATGCTCGAGTGTGTACGCGCCCTGACTTAGCATTTGTCACCGGGTTACTTGGCAGATTCCAGAGCAATCCTAGAATAGAGCACTGAAAATTGGTAAAGAAAGTCTTGCGTTATTTACAAGGAACGAAAGGTCTCATAATGACATATAGAAGATCAGATTCGCTCTATATAGTGGGGTACACAGATTCTAATTATGCGAAAGATGATAGAAAATCGACATCTGAATATGTGTTCACTCTCGCAGGAGGGGCTATATCATGAAAAATATCAAAACAAACCGTCACTATATCGTCCACAATGTATGTCGAGTTTGTAGCATGTTATGAGGCCACGGAACAGGTGAACTGGCTAAAAAAGTTTATACCTAGTTTAAAAGTGGTTGACGACATCAATAGACCACTTAAGTTGTACTGTGATAATGAATCAGCAGTAACATATACCCACAACAATAAGTTAAGTGGTGCTGCCAAACACATTGACATAAAGTATTATGTTGTGAAAGATAAAGTTCGAGATCATGTCATAAGTCTTAAGCATATAAGTACCGCAAAAATGTTAGCGGATCCGCTTACAAAAGGCTTACCACCCAACGTGTTCAGAGAACATGTAGCCAACGTGGGTTTAAGGGAAAGCCTATGATTTCTGGACGAAAAGATGGCCCAAAGATAAGTAACTATTTAAGAACAGAGATGTGTATTGTAGCTGTTAAATCGATCGGCGATTGACCGTGACGATGAAACATGTTCTATGCACTAATCTATGATGGAATGAGTAAAATTGAAAATATAAAAGTTAAAATTAAAGTGTAGACTAAAATCACGGGGGAGAATGTTAAGTTGATCTCGTCCAGTTGGCCTAACGGCCAATTGAAGTTGATTTTGTCTCTAGTTGGTCCAACGGTCAACTGAATCCAGCGCCTTGATCAGGGGCGCCCAGCCATATGGCTAGTGGGCCCCCGTCGTATAGTGCAACAATAAAAAGAAGGGTGAAGGAGCCGGGGCACGCACCACGAGATTGGTCGCCGCCGTAACTTCACCCAACAATCCAAACTCTAGACCGATATGTGAGAATACACTGTCAGCGATGAGATTCCCCATTACCGCCTCCACACCGTTGACAGCACCGACCTCGACGACCATGCTGAACACCGAAGGTAAAAGACCCTCGATCTCTCTCGGCCTCTCCCGATCTGCTGGTAGGTACACAGACAACTCCCCAACATGCTGAACTTTGTGACACGTTACTACTGACAGCGATAGCGCTGATGGATATCAAGGACCTCCTAAAAGATCCCCACGGCGTGTTCAAGGGCTGGGACATAAGCTCCTTGGATCTCTGCAGCTGGGCTATGGTCACCTGCTCACCTGATGGTTGTCACTGGACTGTAAGCATCGCCTTCTTCGCCAGCCCCTCCCTCTCCTCCTAGGCTCCAAACCAGGGTCACCTTACGAATAAGTTGTTCTATGTTCGGTTCAAAAAAAAAAAAAGTAAGGTGTTCTGTGTTTGTTTGATTGTTTGGCAGGGAAGCCGCAAGCAAGCATCTCTCCGGCACGCTCTCCCCAGGCATAGGAAACCTCACCAAGATCGAGACTATGTGCGTGTTCTTTCTCCCAAGAACGAGCGATGATGATCTTTCATTGCTTGCATGTTCTGTGATGGCCGTTGATTCCCTTTTGACTGGGGGGTTTATCCTTGTTTTCCATGTACAATTGCAGCCTCCTGCAGGACAACAACATAACTGGGCCAATCCAGGTGGAGATCGGCAAGCTTGCGAAGCTCAAGACTCTTGATCTTTCCAGCAACCTCATGTATGGCGAAATCCCTAGCTCCTTGGGACACAAGAGCCTCAAGCACTTGTGAGTGCAGCAGCTACACAGTACTACAAGCCACTTGACTATATGATAACCTGAGTGGGCTCTTTTTTTTTTCTGGATTATGCTCATTAAAAACTTTTGGTCTTTAAGAGACTTGTCATATAATAACCTGAGTGGTCCAATACCAGGATTGTCGGCAGGAACCTTGAAGTACGGCGTTATCTTTGCTCGTTCTTCCCAACAACCTATTTTTCAGTCAGGAGTGTTATCAAATTTGTAAATATGAAGTTCAGATTGAAAGTTCTTCCTGTTGATTTCTTGCAGCATAGATGGAAATCCTCTCATCTGTGGAACGAATGAGAAATATTGTTACAGCACTGCACCGACGCCTAAAAGCCACAAGTTTGCAGTTTCATTTGGTTCTGCAATGGGTTGCATCAGCTTCCTCCTCCTGGCTGTTTGATTTTGCTTCTGTTTATACTGTCAGATTCTTTTCCATGTCATGGTAAGTAGATCTCAATATTTGCATTCAGAGTCTAGAGTCATTTGGTACCCTGACAAAGTAATGACAATTGTTGATGAAAAAATTGATTCTTCGTGGAATGGATCGGCCGTTCCAGTTCAGGGCGCTTCTGTCTGCGACAGATAATTTCACTAGCAAGAACATACTAGGAAAAGGAAGCATTGGAAACGTTTAGAGGGCAGTTCCCTGACAGCACTAGATGGCAATGCCCCTGGCGGGGAGGCACAGTTCCGGACTGATGTTGAGATTGTTAGATGTATACTCCATGTCTCTCTTGTATTTCTCCACTGTATAACAGGTTCTCTATATATTTATTCACATATGTACATATCTCTTGGAGCCTAGGAGTCGACTTCATAATGCATACAAGTGCTATTCACAACAGAGATGATCAGCTTGGCACTGCACACGAGCCTTCTCAGTCCATAAGGATTAGGCATGACTGCCATACAGAGGCTACTGTTCTACCAATAATGTCATCGCGCCTGAAAGGTAAGATTCTAATATACTCAATAACTGAATCCTTTATAGCTGGTGTAGCCTCATTTCTTTCAGCAGTAGTAAACCAAGTGGAAATGTGCAGCTTCCACTAGTGCATTACAAATTCTCAGAATCTCGTATATATTTTTTTTCTAATGGTAATGCACCAAAAAGAATGGCGTTGAGTTGAAAGTTGCAATCCGACAAGCCGATTTCAGAAAAGACTCAGAATTGGGTTCTACTGCTTCTTTTATTGAGAAGTCGAATCTTCACTTTATTCCTGCCTGATCACTGAGTGAGGCTATCTTTGCACTAGGTAACCAGGAAGAAAATTTCTGCAAACAATTTATGTTACATCTATAGCTAGCCCAGTAAGACAAGTACAAATTTCAGAATGTCTTGTTAACAGAGCACTATAGGCAGTACAAACAAAATATATTCTGTAAACATTTTTTTCGAGGATACACCATCCCAAATGAACTTAACTGATATCAAGCAAAAATAGATGTCTTCTACAAATGTCAAGAAAATAATTACTACCTCCGTTCCAAAATATAAGCATTTCTAGGTTTGGATAAAGTCAAAATCTTTTTAACTTCTATCAATAATATTTAGAACATTACATAGCTTTTAATATAAAAATATATTTTTTATGAAAATTTATTTAATGATGAATCAAAAAAAATATTTTTATGTGAATTTTTTTATTATTTATATATTATTAATAGTCAAAGTGATAATATTTGACTTTAACTAAACCTAGAAATGCCTATATTTTAGAACGGAGGAAGTAGAAAACTGAGCTGTCAATTGTCAAGCAACTAATTATTTGGTTTGCATGTCAAGGGAAGAAGCCACTTGCTCTACTTTGACTGGTCCAGGCGGTCCATTTGTGCTGGTGAAATAAGAGTAAAACAGGAATCAACCAAAACCTTTTTCAAAGAGGAATCTCTTCTTTCCGAATTACTATTAAGGCCCGTTTGGATCTTTAGAATTGAATTTATTCTAAGAATTACAATCTAGTTATAGATTAATTAAGCTAATATAGTTATATATGAAATGTATTTGTATATTTATTGTTAAGCATACAAGGGACATACTTATATGTTGTATTTCTATTGTAGAGAAGTGAGTTGAAAAATATGCTATAAATTAGAGAATAGAATTATAGCATAATGATCTATCGAATCCATTTCCATCTTTTACCTTATGAATTTGAGATAGACTTATTTGTGAGCTTGAGAAAGTTGTGGAATGACAAATTCCAAAGCAAATGGCCTAATCCACTATCAGGGCCGGTCCTGACATTTTAGTGGCCCAGAGCGAAACTAAATTCGAGGCTCTCTCAATATATACAGTAAAAATATAATAAATATTTGAAAATTTTAAGCATACATAAAACTATAAATTTAAAGGAGATGCAAATTAGAGTATATCAAATTTACTGAAGGAAGATCATCTTCTTAACTAAAGTCTTTGTCCAACATGACAAATCACAATAGAGATCAGAAATGATCCACATGCACGAAGCTTGTTTATAAGAATATGGTTGAGTGTAAGCATTATATGTTTCTCTAAAAATCAAGTTGTTTTAACTTATACAGCAAGAAAACACAACATCGAGTGATATAAATATATTTATATGTGTAATCCGTATATATGTAGGTGGGGCCCTTGAACTTCGGGGCCTGGACCGGCCGCACCTCTTGCCCCCTTCAGGACCAGCCCTCTCCACTATGTAAATTTCAATTCTTCAAAATGAGACGATGCTGCTTCAACAGAAACCAGTGTAACAGTGATGGAGATGGCACCCCACCGTCGCCTGCTCTGATGCCGGATTTGATTTGCTTCGCACAGAGGAAGCCACGGCCAGGTTAGGTCAGGTTCAGATCATAGCACCATACTTATACCCATATATGCTAAGGATCAGGAGTGTGCAACATTTAACAAACTTGTGCGTTGGCCCGCACCGCAGGCCCACTAAGAATTTATCAATATATAGCTTTGATTTGTACGCGGATAGGGGTGATAAAAGAGCTTAATCCACGGACTCTTTCACAAACTAAATCAGTTCTTATTACATTTAGTTCAAAAATAAATACTTTTAGAAATTTAGCTTGATCCTAATCTGATCCGCATTTAGTTCATTTCTAGACCCATTTTCAAGCCTATTAATGGTGGTTGTCTTATTCTAAAATAAATCTCAACGCTGCTTTAATCGTGTCCGCCGTTTTCAGGCCTACTAACGGCATGTTGCCCAAGCTTGGGCTTTGGTGTTCTCCCCCAGCCCCCTCTGTAAACATCTCAAACGACATGTAACATTATGCTTATGTATGTGCTTTGATATGAAATGAAAAGGTGAGGTCACTCTCCCTCCGAATTTTTTTTTAAAAAATTGGATACTTTAATTAAGAACTGCATCGCTGTGTGCAAACTATAACAACTATCTTTTTGTCAACTTTGGCCGTACCATGCAAAAGGCCGAAACGATTACTTTTCCATTATCTAAAAAGTTTACAGATGTGGTAGTTGTGACAATTAGAACGAGAGTGACGAAAGCTTTTCCTAGCCATATTGTTTTTCCTTGGCTTCTTGTACACGTCTGGCCTCTGGCTATGCATGCGTTCGGACATGTTAATTTTATTCCTTGGCGTGCCACATGTCCTTATTAAAAACTCATGTTAGAACTCAGAACCCACTGTTAATGTGTTCATAAACAAGATGATGTGCGAAACCCTGAGAAACAAATTCAAGATGCATATCTTTATACTATATCCAAACAACATGTTTTTACATATTACCGACAACATATATTATGCTCGTATACAACAGCCTCAGCAAAGCGTTCTTATTCGGAGCCCAAACAACCATCAAAAGATCAGATTCTTCTTAAGCGCTTCTTCACCTTGCTTATGTGTTGACAAATCTGCAGTTCTTCCTGACCTCGCCGCCGGCGGGGTTGGTTATGTTGCCCATCTTGACCATGGAGTCGGAGAACTGCTTGAAGAAGGCAGCGGGGTCGGCCCAGTACTTGTTGACCGTGTCGGCCGTCGAGTAGCCGACGACGCTGGACCACATCTCCTGGTCGGAGTTGAGGAGGCCCTCGCCCTTGATAAGGGTCTCGTAGTAGGCGTTGTCGAAGATCGCCGACGTGTGGCTGTCCATGGCGCTGATGTGGTCGTCGCCGCCGTCCAAGGGGCAGACCTCCTTCAGCTTGCTGAGGTACGTCTGCGACGCCGGGTTGTACTTGGACGTCATCTCGAAGTCGCCGTAGATCCTGTCGCGGAAGTTCTCGCACCGCGCGAAGCCGATCGTGTGGGATCCTAAAGATTCACGCATCTAGTCAGTATCCTTTGGTCTCGAGGAAGTATTTTCCATAAACTGTTCTAAGTATTTTCCTTTTCTTATGGAACCTCATTGTCATTGGCAGAAATATTAATCCAAACTGAGCCAATGATTTTCACAACTACAGTAGGTATGGTTGAAACAGAGAAACATACCAACGAGGGCCACCATGTCAGTGGCATCAAGACCCTTCTCCCAGAACTTGGAAATGAGGGTGAGGAGGCCCTGCTTAGCAGTGGGGATGTCCCTGTTTGCAAGGTCCAGGCTTGCCTTCTTGGCGTCCAATCTTCCTACAGGTACGTCCCAGTACGGCCCACCAACCTGCGAGCAAGCAACATGGTTTTCAGTTCGGTAACATGGACTTTTATCTCTGCTTCTTAGATGCGTCTGTTCCGACTTACCAGCACAACAGCGTCCCTAGCCGCGATGGCGAGCAGGTCAGCGCAGGAAACGGCTCCGGGGCACTCCGCTTCCAGCTTCTCCTTGATCTTGTCGACCAGTTCGAACCCTTTGAGCGAGTTGACGTTCTGCTCCGCCTGCTTCTCGCCGACCACGGTCGCCGTGTCGTCGAGCAGCACCGACCCGTCACAGCCCTCCACGAAGCAGTCGTGGAAGTGGAGGCGGAGCATCAGCGCGGCGTTGCGCGTGTCGGCGCGCACCGCGCACTCCATCTCCGTGCGGACGATGTGCTCCACGCTCGGACACGTCTTGGAGTAGTACTGCAGGCTGAGGCTGGAAGGGTCCTGCGCTACCACCACCAGCGACGGCAGCGGCACGGCCAGGAGAAGGCAGGCGACGGCGAGGGCAAACGCCCGGCGGCGCAGCGTCCCCGTGGCCATTCTGGGTTCCCGGTCGAGTTCGAGCTGTTCCTTCGCAGCTGAATGATGATCCAGTCTCCACTCTCCAGATGTTTGTGTGGCAAGTTTCCCGCCTGCATGGGCTTTATAGCAGAGTTAGGCAAGGCGACGTGGCTGCACTGGGACAACAGGTCAAGAGGGCGATGAACTAACCCTGATACGGTTTGGTGGAGTAAGCAAGCAGAAAGCGGATGCAAAAACCGAGATGGTTCCAACACTGTTGTCTGTAGCGTTTGGTGGCAACGGGTTCACCAATCTTGGAAATGCCGATCGGTTCCAACACTGTTCGTCAATCTACTCTTCCCGCATGCATTTGTTTGTTTAATCATTAGCACGATGTTTCCAGGTGTTGACCGTGGCTAAAGAAATGCAGAGCGACACAGGTATCGAGTTCATGCTATGTTAGGATTAAAAATACAGGCATATATAACTTCTTAAATTTGGCTTGCGTTACTGGAAAACCTCATGTTCCTCTGTTAGATCAGCTTCCCATGAAAACAGGTGGTTAAGCTAGACTAACTCCCATTCGTCCATCAGACTGACTGCAGAAACAATGACATCTCTTACTGGCTCCGTCTCAGAATAAGTGTCCGTTTCAGTTTTGTGTTATCTATCTTTGACCGATGATTTTTATATATTTGGCTAACTTTAAAAATCTAAATCTAAGTATTTATACTTTTAAATTCGTCATAAGAAATACTTTTGTAATATATATTTTATATGTATTAAAATTAATTTATATTTATATAGATCATTGGTCAAAGACATATTTGACTAAACTCAAATGTACATTTATTTTGAGACGGAGAGAGTACTTTAGAACAGAAAAAAAAAACCAATACTCTGGAATGGCAACTAAGCCAAGTATCACCTGATGAATTTACTTCAGTGTAGTCAACGTCTGCCATAAATCCTGGATGGTGGGACCCATTTTGCAGTTGCTTAGTCTTTGCAGGTCACCAGTGAGTAGTGACCACCTCTACGGAACTGCTGTAAATATACGCACTCGTGCAATGGAATAAAGATGGCTTTGATGGGAGGAAAAATTGCGCTTTTGGCTGCGCAAATGGAACTACAAGTAGGAGAGAATATTGATTCTCAAAATAAGGTGCCATGCCTTTCCCATACAAAATGTTCGAGTTGAGGACCCATCCGTTTCATATGCGGTTATTAGTTAGTAACAAAGAAAAACCAGAAATGTATCCAGTGACAGAAAAAATAAAACTACACCTACTTAGTTCAGACTAAATTTTAATATGAAAAGCAATTTAACTAAAAAAGCAGTAGGTAACTTGTTGTTTATAACCAGATAGTTTGTCCAGTTACACTACACGACAGCTCCCAGGGAACCAGAGTAGCAATGGATATCATTATCAATGAATATTACACAGCTTCAAGAGCAAAAAATGACAGGATGGTTCCCAAAAGGCCAAAACAGAAATCGAATAAGCCGGCTGCATAACAAAACCCCTGATGAGGCGGCAAAATCCTCATCGTTGGAACAAAGTGAAGCAGCTTCAGTAAATTGACTTCCCCACTACACTGCGCTAGATATTTGCAGATCAGTGTGGCGGCAAAGAAACAATCTAGTGACATGGCGGGGCGCTTTTGGAGCTTTTCCTGTGTATCTGCACCTCCAGCCTCACGCTCGAGGTTCCAAAAGGCGAAAAGGCTGCCAACGACTGGCAAAAAACCGCACGCTTTGGAATCCAAAAGAACCCAGCCTCCCTTTCCCTTTTGTAAAAGAGAGGGCCAGCATCTTGCCCGCCCGCCCTTTACATCCTTTATGCCACAGTGGCTTCCAATTCTATACCTTTAGGTTAAGCGCAGTCCAAGGAATGTCAATTATGTCCCCTAGTTCCAAAAGACATGCTCTACCAGATAATTCTCTTGATCCGCGGAATGACACCAGCTCCTAGGATTTGATTCAGCAACCATCCAGCTGACCTGTATAACCCATGAAAATCTGGAACAGTGAACAAACAGATCAGAACCAGAATCCAAGCCTTTCCCTTGCAAAAATGCAGACTACTTTCACTTAAAAACCTGACAAGTTGAGCAAGCAGAGTTACCTGGAAGAACGCTGAGTCTAACTCTTGGCTTGCCGAAGTGCATCAAATCTTTTAATCTGAAAACGACTGGGCGTTGAAGGATTGACGTTGGGACGAAATTGCAAGGAAGCAAAGATCAAAAGCCCACCACAAGAAGAATGACGCCAAGTGTCACTCGCTGGATTCTCCTCAAACCCTACTATTAGTACTCTACTCTGAACATCCTACATTGGTGACTTCCCCTCTTGCTGACACTTCTTCACTGCAAGAAGAATAGGAACCATGAGAGGTAGAGGAACAGGAGAAGACATATACACCCACATATAGGGGAACAATCTACTGTGTGGCCTCCTATAATACTCCCGCCTCTCTAGGACTTCCATGGTCTGCAAGCGAACAAGGTCTCTACGTTCATGAATTTTGGTTTAAGTGGCAACGTTTTTCAGCAGGAGGTTGGAGGAGGCGGCGAAGGGGACTGTGCATGGGCCAGACCGTGCTACGGGTGCTGCGCAGCACCGAGCGTGGTGTACTGCCGCGCCGACGCCGCCTACCTCTGCGCCTCCTGTGACACGCGGGTACATGCCGCGAACTGTGTGGCCTCGCGCCATGAGCGTGTGCGCGTCTGCGAGGCATGCGAGCGCATGCCTGCAGCGCTGGCGTGCCGCGCGGACGCGGCAGCGCTGTGCACCATCTGCGACGCGCAGGTGCACTCTGCAAACCCGTTAGCGGGGAGGCACCAACGCGTGCCCGTGCTTCCACTCCCCGCCGCAGCCATTCCGGCTGCTTCTGTGCTCGCAGAGGCGGCAGCTGCCACCACCGCCCTTGGAGAAAAAGAAGAGGAGGTGGATTCATGGTTGCTGCTCGGCAAGGATTCTGACAATAAAAATAGCAGTACCAACAACATCACTGGCAATAATAACATGTACTTTGCTGAATTGGATGAATACTTTGATCTTGTTGGGTACAATTCCTATTGCGACAACCACATCAACAATAATCCAGAGCAATATGGAATGCAAGAGCAGCAGCAGCTTGTGCAAAAAGAATTTGAAGATAACGAGGGAAGCGAGTTTGTGGTACCTTCACAAGTTGCAATGGCCAATGAGCAGCAGCAGAATTGCTATGGAGATGTACGGGCAGAGCAGTCTGCCTCCACGACTGCTGGGGTCAGCGCTTACACCGATTCCATCAGCAACAGCGTGAGTTCATCTATTACTTTGCCATCATTTGTAGTTTTGCAGATATAGTCCTACAAGTTTTGAGGTAACATTTAAAACAATTTCCAGCGTAAACAAAATTTTTCAATAAAAAACCGTAAGATCAACTAGTTCTGGCATAAAACATCCATGTTATCTCTAGTCAGATTAAATTCGAAAGATCACCTTAATGTATTTTACTTTTCATCTATAAGAAAGATCGTAATTTCTTTCCTTGCAGAAATAAATTGAACCCATCTACAGATCGTTGCAGGGTTTATGACACCTGCAATCTCATGATTCGCATATTTCAGTGACGATTTACTGATTCCATCTCAGATATCTTTCTCATCAATGGAGGTGGGTATAGTACCAGACAACATGGCACCGGATATGACAAACCACAGCATCCTGACACCTGCAGGAGTCAACAATCTCTTCTCTGGTTCTTCACTTCAGATGCCACTTCATTTCAGCTCCATGGAAAGAGAAGCCAGAGTCCACAGGTACAGGGAAAAGAAGAAGAACAGGAAGTTTGAGAAGACCATTCGATATGCAACAAGGAAGACATATGCAGAAGCACGGCCAAGGATTAAAGGTCGCTTTGCCAAAAGATCAAATATGGAGGCAGAAGTGGACCAGATGTTTTCAACTGCAGCTGCATCCGATGGTAGCTATGGTACTGGTCTATGGTTCTGAAGGAGTTTGATAATATTAATCTTTTAGGTATATGTATTACTAGAGTGACAAGGTCAAGTGAAATTAGTTGTTTACGAACTCAACACTTCGAATAATATTGTGTTGTTTAAAACTAAATTGATAGACTATGTTAGTGCTTGAGCTTTGCTTTGTGATTTCAGCTTGCAGACATACAACGCTAGGAATCTCTGAGTTTCATTTAACATTTTAAGTGAACAAGAAGCAGTACAATATGTTTAAGTGTGAACAAATTGGAGTAAAATAAGATGGAATCAAGAAAGCATATGCGCATAGTTACGAGATCCAATGGATTAGCAACAACAGTGTAAACAACGCTATGCTATAAAACAGAACAATGACTTTGTGCTTTGAAATATGTGAGCATGTTTCTGTTAATTATATCCTAATGTAATACTGTTCTATCATTTTATTCCCTGCTAATTAGTTTCAGTTGAATGTGACCGAAGTCTGTTTGCTTAACACTTGCACGTGGATGAATATATTTCCTTAATAATGAATGGTTACTGAAATGGAATAATACCAGAGGTGAAGTAATGTCAGCTTAACTCATTGCATGTGATGGGTTCAAGCCACGGCATGATATTTTTCATCATGGCCTACCTCCTCATGCATGGGCACGATATGATTTGGTAGCTCCCAGAGAAGTTGCAGAGGCAAGGTATACTCTCTGAAATGCCTCATTGGCATCGAATCACGTAAATACGATACACCATAAAGCCACACAAGTGCCTCAATCCTGAATAAAGAGGGCATAAATCCTTCCTCAAAAAGACAATACTAGCATAAATCAGAAAGCACTGCTCGCTCTCAGCTCATCCTTCCTTACATTCTCTGGTAGTAGTGCAGTAGATCTTGCGGCCTTTATTTCCCTGGTGCTATAGATGGACCCTACACCAAATATCTTGGGCATCCTACTGTACTGATATTTTCGACAGCTAATCACTTTTGGCAAAATTTGAATGAGGACCACAAAGCTGGTCCAGTTCCTAATTGGCTATCAGGCAACACAATCATAGGTAACAATAAAATTCTATAGAATTATATTTTGTGAGAAATAGTTTTATATATCAAAAAGGAAAATAAGAAAAGAAGCAAGTTTCTGTAACTCTGTTGTTTATACGCTGGCTGAAATTGACCACATATCCCAGAGAAAAATGAAATAAAATATTAGCTTTGCAATGGTGACACAAATCAATAGTCTGGAAGAATGTGATAAAACTAGAAAGAATCGGCTGCTAACAAATGAGACTCAGTCAGTTTTCACACACTAAAAAAAAAAAAATCAACCAGCAAGTTCATCACACATTAGATTGTGCCCCTCCATCAAGATCAGCAATTAGCTGTTCAGTACTGAGAGTAGGACGGAATTTTCCAGCAGTAACATTGGTTGAAGCATCAGGCCCACATATCAAGGAACCCACCTTATCCAACGATCTGTGACAAATAACAAGTCGATAGAGCTATCCGGCTGATGTGAAGACAACTCTATCATAAGCTTCTAAGAGCGACGTGGGGCCCAATTTGCAGGCTGACTCAATTTTGTCCCAACAGTATCAGTGATGCTCCGAAAAGAGTAGAAAAACCATGAGCACATCGAGAGATTTATTAGCTCTCGAGTAGTGGCGTCAATACTAAATGTAGGAACTGCAAATCTGATAGATTTCCCTATAATTTTGCAGTGATCAACTAACATCAGCAATGGAACATATGCCCCTAACATGTCCAGATTAACGAGAGTGAATGGACGTTCTCAAGTTTCGAGAGCAAAATGCTGTGAATTTAATTTCTCCCTGAACCATCGAATCCTATAATCTAGCGAAAGAAAATGCGTGTGCATAACACCTAATCTTATCAAAAACCTAGGATTAAAGACGGTACAGAAATCATGTCACCACGCAACGCAGCGCATCGCCTGGTCGGGTTCGCGTTGTGTACGCACCTCTTCAGCGCGGCTGAAGCCGTCGACGCGACGCGAACGGCCCGCAAGGACGGCGAGCGGCCGCGGTGCGAACCAAAGCCGCCGCCGCCGCGGCGGATACGATTCCCTCCTCTGGCCCTCTCGCGGTTTCCGTTGCCGGGCGGGCATTTGGGCCGGGCCGCGTTCCCATGCCCATCCTGTTGCCCTCTTTTGGACCGTAGAGGCGTCGATCGGGTCGGGGGGACGAGCGGCCCGCATCAGAGGGGGCCGTGAAGCCGAAAGCAAACGGGCTGAGGCAGGCTGCGTCATGGTATAAGTATCTATTTTATAAATAGTCATCTCAACATTCTCACCAAAATCGGAGTGGCGCAGCATAAGCGTGGAGGGCCCATAACCCACAGGTCCCAGGATCGAAAGCTGGCTCCCATAATTTTTTTTCTCATGGCGTAGGCAACCTTTTTCCTTTTTTTTTTCAATGTCTTTTATTCTCTCTTTTTTTTTGTGAGAGTTTAGAGTTGTACCATTGTGGACATAGAATAGCTAAACTACTCTCTCCTGTGTTAAAATATTGAGATTGTTGATTTTTAATGTTAACTTTAACAATTCATCATATTTAGAAAATATGATAAATATTATATACTTTTTGAAATTTGTTTATCACTAAAAGTATTTCAAACACAGCTAGTAATTTTATACATTTAAATAAGATGAATGATAAAGATGACGTTATAAATCAACAGTGTTACTATTTTAAAACCGAAGAGTGTTTTGGTCCTACCGAACGTGAAATGCATATGTGTTTCTTCGCTCTTTAAAAAGCACAGTTACAGTAAAATGTTTTCAACAGAGATAAGTTAGACTACGTGCATATAGAAAATACATCAAAAGTTATCTCTTTTTACAGATCTGACGGATAAAATCTCTTCACAGACACCTCCGCTCTTTAAAAAGCACAATTACAGTAAAATGTTCTCAACAGAGATAAGTTAAACTATGTGCATATAGAAAATACATCAAAAGTTATCTCTTTTTACAGATCTGACGGATAAAATCTCTTCACAGACACCCTTTACAAATCTAACGGATGACCTCTCCCGGGTCTTTCAGATCTTGGACCACACGTATTATTGTTTCAGCATGCTGAGCTCGTGAGTTCGAACCTCGCCTACTCCAAGCGATGATGAATTTGCTCGTGACATGGGTCGTCACACACACCTGATCAAGATGATATGAGCACTATCTGAGCTTTTTTTTTCTGTTGCTCCCTCATTTTATTTTTTATTTTCCTCAGTGAATCCTAGCGGCTAAATATGAAAAGCAGTGCCCCTTATGTTTCTCCAATCATTTTTAAAATCTACTCTATTTCACTGAGTAGAACTAGCGAACCAGCTCGTAACAATGATAAAATTGTGCTGTGTAAATAGTATTGTGTCCAAACTATAATTGAAAATGGATTAAGCAAACATTTCATCAGTTTTCATTAAAATGGGTCGTCCCACACACCTGATCAAGATGATATGAGCACAATGGGTATTGCGATTTGAATTTAGTACGAAGTTCATCTGAACTTACATGACTGAATATATCCAATTCTTTGTTCTGCCAATGATTTGAATGTAGGAACATAATTTCCACACATACCATTGGGCATGATACATTGTTACTGATGTCGAGTCTCTACACAAACCATTATGCTACAAGCTTCGCTATTTCACCACCCATTGGAATAAATATTTCATTATGCTTTTTATATCTTAATTGCAAGAAATTGTTATCTCGATTGCAAGAAATATTGGTAATATACCATAAGTAATGTAATGTGAAGGAAGTTTTACCTTCCAGTATGAGCGAAAGCAATCTCTTTAATTACCACCTCTAGTTCGACCAATTTGAGTGCTTGAGCACTCTATCTAGAATTTTGATCTCGATCCATTTGAAGGTACGCAATAATATTCATAAGGTGTCAATCAACTAGAAGTTGACATCCATTTACCGTCTTGGAGGAAATACTCCCCCTATTCTCGATAATGCTTGCAAGAAGCTATCATATGTAACCATACTTCTCCCTTTTTGATTCGGGAGTTGAGTGATTTTTTATTGGTACCTCCACTCTTTCTAGCACATAAATATCGAGAATTTGATATTAAGACACCTTTATGACAAGTAAATGTTATTGGCAGATTATTTGCAATGTGTTGCAAACGTAAGATGGTCTAAACAATAATAGTTCAGATTCTTTATTAGGGGGATGTGAGGATTGAATTTGAATGTATATGATATTCTTTCTAATTCCAGGCATTTTGTGTGGTATACATCTCCCCTTAATACCGGAATAACCCTTGAAATATAGACATATAAGCAATATTTGAGTCCCATAAGGGACTTGAGGCATTATAAGTTGACGGTTAATGATACCTCTTTTGATCCCAATGCTCTTGATATACGTCTTTAGGTGGTGATCTCAGTATGTAAAACATTTTGATGATGCAGATGGAAATTTTTTTAGATATGCGGTCAAGTATCCACGTAACGACTGCAACGGGGGAGTTGTTTTGAATATAGTAAATTGAATTGGAATAATTATATGGTGTGTAAAGCCACATGTAACTAACATGAGTTTAGTATATGTCAATTCTAAACTTGATCATCGTAATGATTTGATCATTTGGATGAAAAAAATCAACGAAACTAATTTTATGTATAGACATATGAGACATGTGCCGTACCTAAATTCTTTGGGCCATACAATCGTCATTGTAGATATATAAGATCAATTTGGTAGCATTGTCCTATTGGATTAAATTAACCCAATATCTAAGATAATGTATTCATAATTTGAGTAATTATTTTATTACATAGATGGTTATTGTATGTATAAACAACACATATGAGATTATCATGTAGATATCTCTAAAGAACTATGAATTCCTAAACAATCCATACTGCCGTTTATTTCCATGTTGCACATGCGGTGCACAAATTATAAGATTTTGGAAATATGTTGTGACTGGTAGAATTGACAAATATTTTTCTCGTCATCCTTATATATGGACGACCAAGGCAAGTATGCCAAGTCTTAATATGATCAAGAAAGAAAAATATACACAATACAAGATACATCATGTAATCCAGATGGTATATTTAAAACTTGTCATATCCGTTATGTTAAGATAAAAAAGTCATCTTAGTTTATCACAAGTTTCAATATTGAAACTCTTAACAGACGCCTCTATACATTTATGATACTTATTGAGTCAGAGTGCAATGACACTTTTATGATTGCGTCATGAGTACCAATGAGGAAAGATGATAGTGGCAATATGTTAGCCTCTATCTATTTATCGCGCTATGCGATTATTTATTTTCTTACCTCTAAGTAAGAGCATGAAAATATTCTTTCCCATGTATAGAGTTTATGGCGCATATGTCCACTCAACAAATTTAACTTTCAATGGATTCATCCCACAGCAATCTACTTTCTTGTATATCAACCATAAGTATGGAACATATAAAGTCGTGGAGTAATGATAGCAAGCAATTTGATGTATGTGATATAGTATATAAAGAGATGGAAGC
>BCLF01000131.1:558314-592039 GCA_001602275.1 Zoysia japonica
TGGTAACATATAAGAGGTATGCAAAATTTTGTAAACTTAAGTTAAGACTTGATTTACGTAGTGTGTACCTTGAATGATATTACTAACACTGCGAGAGAACCACTAAATTGGTGTCAATCTCATAGTGCTAGAATGCATACTTTTTCTGTAGATGCTTGATTCCTTTCACTTTGTGTTAAATGTATACTTGAGAAAACAGTGTGAAGCTCATGATGTCAATATGATAAAATAGAAACCTTATGGTAATCGGTTAGTTCCATTACCTCATATTTCTCAAATATGAATGGAGGTTATCATTTGAATTTTGCATTTAGTTCAATTCTACCAAAACTACGCACATATGGCCGAATTAATAGAAATTAAACTTACATTTTGCTAGAAATTTAAATCTCAATTGCAAAATTTGAATTATGTTTAATATTTAACTCTACTCAAATTAAGCACATGGGGCTTAGTGAAGAGGAATTAAACGGTGATTAAGCAAGAGATATAATCTCAATTGTATATAACAATGTTATAAATATTATCGTATATACACTTTAATTCACTTTGAATTAAGCTCATCAAGCTCAAGGGTCGTCACACACACCTGATCCAGATGATATGAGCACTATCTGAGCTTTTTTTTTCTCCCCCATCGTCCTATTTTGTTTTTTGTTTTACTCAGTGATCCAAAGAGGCTACAGGCTAGAGGTGAAAAAGTAGTGCCCCTTATATTTACCTCTAATGATTACTAGTCCCAATGTCCGTGCTAATGCTACAGTCTAAAAAAATATTAATTTAAGAATAATATATTAATATTAAAATGAATTTGTTTTGTTTTTCAACAACTTTCTTTATATCTCATATATTTTTCCAGGTAGTTGTATTTTGTTAATTAACAATAGTCTGTGTGGGTCCAAGATCTGAAAGATCCGGCAAGGCTCATCTATTAAATTTGTGAGGGGTGTCCGTAGAGAGATTTCATCCCTCAGATTTGTAAAAAGTGAAAACTCTGGGTGTATTTTTTGTGTGCACATACTCTAACTCATCTCTGTTGGAGATATTTTACTGTGTATATGTAGAAAAGAAAAACTGTGCTTTTAAGAAGTAGAGAAAAAACTATTTTATTATTTTTGCTGTTTTACTCTATGCACCAAAGAGGCTACAGGCTAGAGGTGAAAAGTAGTGCCCCTTATGTTTACCTTTGATCATTAAAAAACTCCGTTTTAAAATATAAGTATTTTTAAGTTTAATCAAAGTCAAACTTTATCACTTAACTACTTTGGACCAGCTGGACGAAGCGCGCGACGTCGCCATTCTACGGTCGGCCAAGTACCAGCAGAGTCTGCGACGGCTACAAGCTCGGCGCGTCAAGGGTCGGGGCTTCAATTTCGGCGACCTTGTGCTCAAGAGGGTATAGGAGAAGACCGACCACCACAAGTTGTCTCCACCCTAGGAGAGACCTTATGTAATCAAACGAGTCTTAAGGCCCGACGCCTACAAATTGGCAACCGAAGGCGACAGGGAGCTAGCCCACGTCTGGAATATCGAGAACCTGCGTTGTTTCTACGCATAATAAAATCAGTAAGTTCTTTTGTGCCCATCTCGTTTTTCACTTAACTACTTTGGACGGGGAAGCGTGGCCGGCCTGGCCACCCTTCGTCGCCCGGGGGCTATTCATGGTGTCCCTGTCCAAGGGTCGGATCGTCCACCCTTCTCGTCTTCTTCAAGGCTTCGTGCCTCATTCCTTCGCTAAGGCTCCGTACCTCGTAGGCTCCGTGCCTTCTTTGTTTCCTCGGGGACCCACCCCCAACTCGTGCCCAGTTCACGGGTGACCCTCGAACATACCGAAGTGGACTATGAGCACTCTCGTTTAAGTACTTCCTCGTGGCTAACGATCCGACCCAGCGTTGGTGACACTTTATGGCTATATCGAGCCCGACACTCGACCCTACGAGCTATACCCGACCTAGTCGCTTGATTAACGCCCAAGGGATTACAAAAAAGTTAGGTGTGAAACACTTTCAACAGCACTGAAGGGGTCGGTAACATCAACTTGCATAAACTTCGAACGTAAAAGTACACATTGTTTTGCAGGAAACTATTTACAAACAACTTCCTAAAACTACAGATACACTCACACGTAAGGAGGCAAGTGCCTGAAGCGCTCCCAGAGTAAGCTTGGCCTCTGGTATCCGGAGACGATGTCCTGAGCTTGGGGCTTCACTTCATCGTGCAGCCTCACCATCTCTTCTTCCAACGTCCTAGCGGCGAACCCCACGGAGATGCATATGAGGTCGGCATCGAGATAGTGCGACCAGGTGTGCCCTAGAGTCAGCGCTGCTCCGTCCCGCTGCGCTACCACCAGCTCGGCGCTGATGAGCCCAGGGAGCAGGTTCAGCACCTGGACCGCGTGGTCCGTGGCGATGGCACCTTCCCGGGCATCGTCGAAGACTTCACGTAGCAGGGAGCAAACTCCCCCACGCAGCGCCCGGAGCTCCCTGACCGCATCTACGTCAAACATAACACTAAGGGCCCGACCCCCAAAGGATAACGAGCAAAGTAAGTACTTACCATTCCGATCCTTCCTTGAAGCTTCGGCGGCAACGCATTCTCCCGTCAGCTCCCGTTGAAGCTGGGCCACCGTCGCCTTGTGAGCCTCCCGCTCCTGCGCCAAGGCGGCGACCGACGACTCCTTCAGCTTCGTCAGCTCCGCCAAAAGCTCTTTGATTTCGTCCTTGGCCACGACAAAGCGCGATTCAGAGGCATCTCGGCTCTCCCAGATGAGGCGGCAAAGCTCCTCGGACCGGACAAGGGCACCTTCGGCCGACTCTTGGGCCCCTGCGGTAGCGAGCCCGATCCCGCATCTCCTCCATCTCCTTAGCGTTGCGGTTGACTTGTTCCTGGAGCTCTGTACAACGCAGCAAACATCAGTAGGCTGACCAATCAAGAGGCAGAGATAAGTATGCTTACTTATGGCGGCTTGCTGGGCAGCTCCGAAGTCCTTCCTGTACTTCCTCTTCTCCGCCTGCAGCCAAGCTACCTCCCTCTGGGTTTCGATAACCTCCTCGAAGGAGATTTGGGCGCTATGCTCGACCGCCTCCGCCGCATGGCGCTGTTCGGTGGCAGACCTCCTGGCCTCGTCACGGTCGATGCGATTCCTCCTCAACTCTTCACGCAGCGCGTCGACCTCGGCCTGGAGGGGATCCTGCAAAGGATAACTTGCCGACCCTTAGAGGGTCTTCTGCAAAGCCCTCCACTCAACATCACGACCCGCTAAGGTTCGTAAAAACCAAATCAATGGAAATTTCTAACTTACCCGAATTGCCGTGCATAGGGATCTTCGAAGATGTCCTGGCACTCAACTAAGGACTCCAGCGCGTCGCGAAGGCGCGGGATGGCCTCAGTGACACGCTGGCTCGCCACTAACGCCTGGCCGTCAAGGTACGCCCACGCCTCCTTGACCGCCTCAATCGGAGCGACGGGAACGGGTGCTGCTTGCTGTCCCACGGTGATCAACGGCGACTACTCCCTCGTCCCCTCCGCCATCGGGGGCTGCGCCGGTTCCCTCCGCTCCTCCACGGCAGCAGCAGGAAACCATCTCGCCAGCGCCAACGCTTGCGACTCCTCGGCAGCAAGGGACGGCGCCTGCACTTGCACTCCTGACTCGTCAGCAACAGGCGCCGGTGAAGGCGGCAGCGTCGTCTCTTTCGCTCTTGTGGCTGGGGACAGCTCCAGTTCGTGGGCCCCCTCGACACTTGCGCTCAGGGGCTGGACTCCACCCGCTCCAGCATCGATACTAGGAGGCTGTGCCTGCGCTTCCCCGGCATCAACGCTTGCAACCCCGGCATCAGTGCTCGGGGGTTGCGCTTCATCTCCACCGGCGCCGACGTTCGAGGGTTGCACCTGCACGACTTCAACCTCAACGGCTGCGGCCCCGGCGTCAGTACCTGAGGGTTGTACTTGAACCTCCTCGGCGTCAGCGCCCAGGGGCTGGACTTGGCCCTCTCCGACCTCTGTGGCTAGAGAAGGGGACGAGCTCTCTTCGCCCGTTTCTTCCCTCTCCTCAGGGATTGGCTCTGGCGGCGGCGGTGGCAGTACGGCTTCACCCACTGTGGGTTTGACCGTCGCCACACTTCGTGTCGGCGACGACGACGAAAGCGCAGCATACTGCGTTGACCCAACAGTGGCGGACTCCCCCTCGGACGCAGAGCCCGCCGCATGGGCCCGCATCGCGGCAATCGAAGAAGGGAAGCTGCATGAACGAACAAGTGAATGCGATCACAACATTATCAACGGTAAGGTAAAATACGATGAATTAATTGAAAGTGCAGAGACTTACATTCGTGACACTCGGACGAGGAACGGGAGACTCCGGCTCGACACTAGCGGTGCCACCCTTGGCCCCACAGCGACAGCGACCGCAGGCACCTGGGGATCGGCAGAGGTCTCGACCACCTCCGTACTTGCCCTCGTCGAGGAGGGCTCAGCCACATCATCTCGCTCCCTCCGACGGTGGATGCGCTCGTTCAGCGGCACGTCATCCGAAGAATCAGAGTCGATCGGCGGGACGACGACCGAGGGCCTCGCTACGATAGGGGCAACGGTGGCAGCAGTAACGGTAACAGCAGGTGCAGGGGGCGACCACCCTGACCCAACGGATGAAGGTGATTCGGCGGCGGCACCCGCAGCGGCCGACCCAGCGCCCAGAGCAGCCGGCTCAACGGCCGAAGCAGCTTGCTCCGCATCTTGAACGGCCGGACCGGTGCCTGGAGCGACCGGAACCACCACGTCTGCGGCGACCACTTCGGGGGTCGATGCATGCGACGGCGGGATGCCCTCCTACAATATTCACAAATAAGTGTTGACCTAAGACTACAACCGCCATGCTGCTTTTTACCCTAACAACATGCAGGGGGTGATATGACTTACCAGCTTTCTCGCTTGATGCTCTGCATCCATCGGAGCCGGCCCGCCGGCCCGCTCGGTCACCGCATCACCCTCCAAGACCCAACCCAACCGCATGATCAAGCAGTCTATCGATAGCTCAAACTGGAGCACCTCCCGCATGCCGTCGAACCAGCCGGTGTAGTCGCACAAGAGTCGGGGACGCATGCGGAGGGGGTGAACGCAACGCATGATGAAGGTGGCGACGAGCTTGACGCCGTTCAAGCCATCCTCTTGGAACTCCTCGATCCGTCGGAGCAGCGGGTCCAATTCTTCTTCCTCTTCGTCAGTGAGCCTCGCGCCCCAAGTGTCCAACACCTGGGCAGGCTCATCACTGAACGGTGGCAGGCCGAGGCGGCGTTGTTAAGGTAGAACCAGCCTCCGTGCCACCCCTTCAGCGATTTCTCCCTGTCTTGAAGCGTCGGCGCTTGCTCCCTGATCGCCGGCCGCCACCGCGCAACCTCCTTCGACGGGAGCACGCCAGTCTTGAAGCAGTTTTCGAGAACGCCGTTGGTGACGACCGATCTCTTCCATAGAGAGGCAGCCATGGCAATGACGAAGGCAAAGGCAGGGGCGAGCGCAAGGAGGACGAAGGCAATGGCTCGTGCGCGTTTGGATTTCAAAACTGGTGAAGACGAATGAGAGGCCAAGAACGCCTTTTATTCAAACGCCGCGTCAATGTGACGGCGTGTCATAATGGGCTCCCAAACTGTCGGGCACCCGCAAATCTCAACACCCACTCACCGACAAGTGGGCCCCAAGCAGCCTTGGAAACCTCCGCCAGTGGGTGTGGTTGCTGTGCACCCCTGCCAAGGCAGTTAATGTCCAGCGGGCGTCCTCTCGACAGGACGCCCCCGCGCGAACCGTCGTACTTTTTAGACCGTTCGATCAATTGATCTGACCGTCCGAATCGATTGGCGGTTATAATTTTTAGACAATGCATCCGCCGTCCACGTGGTGGCGGTGGAACCGTGCGATCGTCGGAGCCAATACTGCCACCCGTTACTAACGCCGTGTGTCATCTCACGGATCGGGACAAACGAAAGGTCGGGCGACAAACTGACCGGCCCAATACTTACTTAGGGCACTGATCATGGAAGCGACTGGTCCACCCAGTCCGACCTAGGTGTGATGCTGATCATTAGAGAAGGCTGATCAGACCAGCCCAATCTAGGCATCTTTCTTGGCACTCAACTGATAACGAAAATCAGTTTCGAACCGACCTCAACGGTCAGGAACTATCCGTACGACTTAGCCCACGACCGACCCTTCGGCTCGCTCGGAGGCTCGAGGGCTACGCCCTACGGGCGCGCTCGAGCGCCCCCGTAGGATCAAGTGTCGAACTCTGACGAAGATCAGCCCAGCGCCACCTCAACAAGGATTGCAGACGGCGCAGAGCTCGGGGGCTACTATCGGATAGTATACCCCGGTTACTTACAGACTCGACCTCTACGTAAAGGCCCACTTGCAAACTACAGGCCACAGCCCATCTACAGCCCGCGACGGACTTAGGCAAATCAAAAACGACGGCTCGGTCCCAGGGGTCAGAAAACTGAAGCCGACCGCTTCCAGCACTAACGCCGAAACCACCAAACGCCATCCCAACCCTCGAAGGACGGGATTGGACGACGACAAAGCCCAGCCGCCCGCCCGAGGGCCGGCCACCGCTCCAACGGCCACGCTTGACAGACGCAGAGATTCCAGACGACGTACAGCAGTCCAAGACGGTAAAGCAGCCAGGCCAGGGCGGCAAAGCATTCTAGAAGCACATAAAGCAATCCGACGGCAGGTAAAGTTGCCCGCCGGGCGGTAAAGCCAAGCAGTAAAGTAACTTTTGTCCTCCCGAGGTGGACAACAGGACGAATAGAGGACGCCGACCGTCTGCTCCAGGCGTCAGCGGGCGCCAGAAGACCATACCAACCGAAGACCGTGACCCCACCTGTCAGGGGTCACCCGATTCCGTAGACGGCAAGCCACGTAACATAGTTCATCTGAGTAACCATGGTCCGGTCATGTAACCTCGTATCAGCCCTATATAAAAGGAGGGCACCAAAGATGCTAGGATAGACACAAGACAAGTTAGCCAAGTTGTATTCCACTGTAATCACATCCACACACGGGTGCTAAGGATTTTTGGATCGAGCCAAAGCTCTTCCGCATTGTATTCGTGTTTTTGAGTTCATACGATTTGATCTCTCTCATCTCTAGACGTAGGGTATTATGCCTCTCGGCGGCCCGAACCAGGTTAACCTTTGAGTCTTTTTTTAGACTAGGCTATTCGAATACGAAGAGCGCACGAATACTCTCTTCGATTATATAAATTTTACTGTGCCGGTGGTCAGAACACCGACAAATACGTATGTTTTGGTGGCTGTTCTGCATTTTCAAGCATACTTAGACCCTGCTGCTATGAAGTGATGACACTGATGAATGAGGTGACCCGAGGCAGAACGGATGGTATTTTCCCACAGTAAGGTTCAGAGCTTTGAAGGCAAGATGGAGTATATTGCCACACAGATCTGGTGCAGAGCTTTGAAGGCAAGATGGAGCATATTGCCACAGGGCTTTGCCTGGAGCTTCTTTAATAGGTTTATTATTTGCAATGCCCACTATGAACTACTACTTAACTATGTACTCTTAACTCCACTGGTTATTTCTTATCCTTACAAGCAATCCCCTAACTTCCATCTGAATTTCTTCAACTTGTAATTTTTTTGCTAATTGAAATCGATCGAGGCAAGAATCTTTCTGATTCTGTGAATGAGTTGGTAAAGATCACAGCTTTTCTGCTTCTTGATAAATTATGTTGATTTTTCTTTTATTACTCCTAGTCTGTTCACTTTTCGTTGCACAATTTCATTGAAAACAACAAAAACCAGCTGATTTTCAACGGTTTGGTGAACTGATCGTGCCTCGTCGGCGTGGCATTGCGCTCGGTCGGTCCCTGCTTCTCTGCTCACCATAGTACAATACTATAGAACACACCATGGCACACGACAGTGGTCACCATCTGGAGCTAGTAGAACACAGGCAGGCAGGAATCAAAAGACCATTCCCCTCTGCTAAATATTTCGCTATACTTACATACCAAATAATACACCATATATTGTTTTTTCCCTTTTCTATCTTCTTTATGCTACACCAAACAGTATATCAGATATCAACATATGTTACACCCAGCCAAGAACCAGGAAGAACCGAAGAACATGCACCAATACATCACGCGTTGCCTATTACAGCTCGACGGATTCGTAGGTCGCGGAGTAGTCCGGCATCCGGTGGAGGCACCGGAGCACGCTCTCGGCGGCCTGCTTCGTGGCGGCGTCGCCCTTGTGGAAGGCGCCCACCAGCAGGCTCGGCAGCGCCCGGTCGCCGGTCACCTCCCGCACGCACCGCTCGCCGCCGTGCGCCAGGAACCTCTCCACGGCCCAGAAGCACCTCCGCGTCACCGCTTCGCCGCTGCCGTCCCCATCCCGCGAGTGCTGCCGCAGCGTGCGGAGCACGTGCCGCGGCGCGTCGTGCTCCGCCAGCACGGCGACGCCGGCCACGGCGTCCACCGCGTCGTCCGTGAGCGTGCACAGCGCGCCCAGCGCGGCGTCCACCACGCGCGCGCTCTCGCTGCTCTCGAGGACGCCGAGGAGGCCCTCCACCGCGCCGGCCTCGACCAGGCAGAACGTGGCGGCGGGGGAGCACACGCCGCGGTGCACCGGGCACGCCCGGCCGTGGTGCGGCGGCGGCGGCGACCTCAGGTTGTCGTGCACCCGGCCGGCGTGCGCGTCGCGCAGGCGCCGGAGGATGCTCTTCGTCCTCGGGCGTCGCTCCTCGGCCGGTGGTTGCGAGAGGACGGGCGACTGGTTGCTCAGGTTCTCGAGGCCGACCGCGGCCAGCCGCTGCACCTCGTCGCTGCCTGCCGACGTTACGAGGAGATCGGTCAGCACCGACGTGAAGTTGTGGTCCATCGCCGCGACGACCACGTCCTGCTCATACAGCGTCGTTGTTAGCCTGACGAGGGCGCCCACAAGGCCCTCCATGTACGCCTTCGCATGACGACTCGCCCGCATCCCGCCGCGCTGCATCGCATCTATCTTGGACAGCACGGTCGGCACGATGCTCTGGTTCAGCAACGAAAGGTTGAGAGCGATGTTCTGGTGCGGTAGCTTCGCCAGGAGCGTGGCTGACACGGCGTGGCGCTCGGTGATCCGTCCAGACTGACCGATGCTCTTCACAAGCTTCCCTGGTTGCTCTGGTGCCTTGCAGAGCTTCTCCGCAATGGTGTGCCCCATCTGCGAGGACAACACAATGAGCAGCCTCGTCGCGGCAATGGCGAGCGCCTCTGTCGATGACCCCATTAGCTCGATCACAGTCTGGCTGTTGTCCTGCTCCTTCATGACTGAGACCACCGTGGCGAGCGGTTTGGGGAGCGCCGTGAGTGCGAGGAGCACGCGGATGATGCTCAGGTTGAGGTTGTCTGGCATGGAGTGCTTCAGCATGTGCACAAAGTTGTACACTGAATACTTGGACGTAATGACATGGCCTTCCTTGTTGACGACGATGGCCTCAAGGTCAGGGCCAGACTCCACAATGTTGGCCAGCACAACAGCGGCTTCTGTCTTGGAGCCAATGGGTTCGTCGTCGATCTTCCGGATGAAGAGTTCCTCGACCATCACAGGAACGGCACCCACGTCCACGAGTGTCCTGCTGTTAGGGTGATGGGAGGAGATCTGGACAAGGACATCAAACGCTGCCTTGCGGATTGCCGTGTTGCCACTGCGCACCATCTTGATCAGGATCTCTGACGCGCTCCCGGCAATGTTGATAGTCATCTCTTGCTTCTGGACCAGCTCGCCGAGATAGCTCACCATCTCCATTTGCACATCTTCTGACCCTGTATTTTAAGTTCAGATCAGTAATGGCAGTTTCATGGTATAACTCTCAAGATTTTCACATGAACTGATAAATTTCCATAGGAATCCTATGAAATTGAAATTAGCCCCAAAGTAGGCATCAAGTTGAGTTCACAGAATTACAAAAAAGACAGAACATTCACCCAAGGAAAAGGTCTCAGTTTTGCGTCATCCAGCAAAATATATACAGTTTTGTTGTTACTTTTGTCCAAAGTTTAATAACACACAGAGAAAAAGCTTTACCAAGACTTAAAAAATATACTCTTTTAAATGGGATGGGTATTAACCATACTCTTTTATCATTTTAACATGGAAAAGTTATTTTTGTGCTCTTAATACATTTTCTTTGTAGACAAGCCAAATAGTACCTTCAACTAGGTGCTGTTGGAGAGGATCCAAGTAACCGCTTTCAGCCATGTACTTGATATTCTTTGGGCATCTCTCCAGGTTCTTGAGGACCTCTCCAGCTTTCTCGGCAGCAATAGGGTCATCGGAGCTGTTGAACTTCATTGTGGTCAGGATCAGGATGCTTCCGGCAGTTGATCCGATGTTTTCCAACAATAACTCTGATTTCGAAAGCTCGAGCAAGAAGGAGATTGCCGCATGCCTTTCATCAGGGCTAGTACTAGAAAGCAATTTTATAGTCCTTGAAACAGCTCTGGTTTTTGCTATGATTTCCTAAATATTATGATCATAAATCGCATAGCCATTAGAAAGTCTGGAACAAGGATCAAAAAGTTAAAAAGACTGAATTTTGTCAAAATCTCTCACCTTTCCTGCTTCATCCTCAACCAGCAGGCAGAGGAGATCCAATGAGTCGCAGCGTATCAGTGCATCCTTGTGCTCCAATAGCCGCGCTAGGAACTTGGTGATGCCAATCTTGTGCATCTGATCCCTGTTCTTTCTCCTCATCCTAGCTAGCGCCTTCAGCTCGTGCATGGCCTCAAGCACCATCACCTCTGTAGTTGCCATAGAGAGTGCAGTACGCGCGATCCTGATCCGCGTTGCTTCATTTCTCATAATCCATTCTGCAATTGTGCTCTTCAACGGAAGATTGCTCCTCAATGTCTTGCTCTGCATTGTCATCTTCGTAACAGGACATATCACAGGTTCAGAACCATCTGTAAAATTCTCGAAGTATTCCTCAATGGCTCTCCGGTCATAAGTCACTCCACTTTCCGTTGTTACTGGATCAACCATGACCTTGTTTGTCAGAGGACAGAAGAAAGAATCATATAAGGGCTCGACATATTCCGCAACTTCAGGGAGTGAACTGAAGGACTGGCCACCGAACTCATGTGACTCCTGGTACATTCCCTGCAGGAAGTCCACCAGCCTTGGCATGTCACTATTGTGCAGTGTTCTTCTCCTTGGCCTGTCAATGGCCACAACCATTGAAGTGTCACTCTCTGAGTAGCCATCATTGGAGTGCTGATCATAGATATCTTGCCGGCTCCTAACAACCTGAAGGTTCCCACTGACTCCTGCATCTGGAAATCCGCTGCTAACAAATGCCGATGCAGGTAACCTACTGAGCTCATTGCTTATATTCTTTATGACATTGTCCAAGTCCTCAGTTATGTTCAGGAGGTCGTCGTCCATGAGCTGCTGGGCGGCGACACTGCATCTCGCTACGAGGTCCTTGGCAAGGTCGACATTTGCAGCCAGATACTCCATAGTGTGCATCACGTTGGTTGGGGAATTCTCTGCTTTCTGCGTGTCCATTGTGCCAGGGGGCATATGGTGGATCTGGCTTCCCACATCCATGAATTTCTCTTGCTCGTCATCGCCGGCGGCCACCGGAGACATAAGCTCGGAGATCGCCGCAAGAATAGACTCGGCGAGCGACGCCTTCCTGGCTTTCGCGTCACTTCTCTGAACAAATGAAACAAAGTGATAGGCATCAAACCAGAAGCATCCATGCAAAGCTGAATTCTTCGGTGGAACGGAAAAGGATAGTTCAGACTAGGAAGTCGTAAAGAAGGAACCTTATCAGTTGCAACAAAAAAAAAACAAAAAAAAAAGGAACCTTATCCCTTTAATTCGCTAGAATACAATTCTGCTATCTTTATAAGGATTGGTTTTAAACAATTGGAGAATAGTTTGATACAGGACCTGCCACTTCCCCCCCTCAAATTCCCAGCTGTTACAGACTGGTTTCCCTCAACAACTAGCATGCTGCTCAAAGCCAAAAACTAAAACTGTACAGACCAACACTGCTGTTAAACAGGAGATGTAAACCAAAAATTTCATTTTTTTTCCTGGGAGGAACATCAAGAGCACCTAACATTAAATCGGGGAAAATGACCTGGGCAACACCTTTTGTATACTTCAATTATAATTTGAGAGCAGCAACGGGGACTACGTCTTCCAAAACATCAACACAAACATAATATTTCTCACAATTGAACTCGGGAGACTAACGAAAACTGCACAAAATGAGACAGAGGACAACAATAACTGTAGTCTTTGGGAATCATGGGTTCACAGCTACTAATTCAGCTAAAATCGCCCCAAAAGAAAAACACCAACTTTGTGCGAAAATAGTACTGAAAACGCCGTGAATTACATCAATCGAGCAGCAATTAGCCTGACTAGTCTCTTCGGAGACTTCCGATAAAATTAGCCTGACTGAAAAGAGAAGACATCTGATCATAGCGTACCTGCATCCAAGACCTCCAAGAAACTGAGCTGTTTCTTCTCCCTCCCCTCCTCCTTCAGCCTGTGCTGCCGACCTCCCCCTGAGCTCAGGAGGTCGAGCTAAAACTGGGTGAGCGTTTTCCCCTCTTCTTCCCGCCCCCCACCACCACAGCCAAGCATGGCCTCTTCAGCGCGCGAGTCGCGCCAGCCGAGAGAGAGAGAGAGAGAGAGGGCACAGAAGGATAATGGTGGGAGACCGCGCCCGCGCCGCGTCGAGACCCAGTCCAAGCACGGTCACGTCGCCGCCCCGGCACCTCCCTGTTTCGAGATTGGCAAAGGAGCCGCTTTTCCCCATGCCACACAGCTCACGCACTTTTTTTATTGCTGGCAGCCTAGCCTGCAGCTCTCCTCCATCCGGCCCGTCGGAAGCGTACAACAAAGATGGCGACCTTTTATCACCATCACAGCTCTACTCCACCCAGATTGACGGAGTCTCGGAGACGATGACTTGTGCGCGGCCACTGGACGGGGTCGCTTGCAACGCACACCCTGGTAGTACTCCGTACGTGTCAAACCGTGCGAAACCAGTGACTTGTTCTACTGAGTGGAGTAATTTCACGGCAAGTTCAGTTCTTTCAGGGACGAGGGATGACACCACTGTGCAAGCTGTTCTTTTTTGAGAGGCTGTGCAAGCTGTTCTTGATTGCGACGCATCCGTTTTGTTTCAGCTCTGACAAAGTTTTAGTTCGGCGGAGAATATTCAATGGCAGGTGGGGGGCCTAGGTGAACTGCAGGCTTAGATTGGATGGGAGGTTTGGAGTAGGGTTCACGTGCTAGGAGGAGGAGGCCTTAGAAACCAGAAAAGGCGGTTCTGGATTTTCTCGCCGGTACCGTGCGTTGGAGACGGATGGGATGGCCGTTTTCCAGAAACGAACAGGTTATGGTCCCAAATTTAGCTGGACTACTAGCCAAAGAAATGATGGGCGCTGAATTGAAGCAAAGGCTACAAGAGACAAGATTGTTGCGGCTATTTGGTGCACTCACTCAAGGTGTACCTCTGTCAAAAAAAACTTTATTCATAAAAAAGTGGTATCTTAAGTTCGAGATTAAGGAGAAAAAAATAGAGTGACACTAGAGAAGAGTAACGTATGAGACAAATAAAGATAGCTACAGTGGGAAGTGAGAATGACAATATTTTGAAATAATTTTTCAATATTAAAGTGGCAAATGGAGATTAAGATGAAAAAGCAAAGAGTGCACAGAAAATAAGAAGTGAAGGTAAAATAGAGAGAGATAGAGTTGTATTGAATTTTGTAGGATAAATTTTAAATGCTAAAGTTGCATGTTTTTTTTTTAGATGGAGGGAGTACTTTTCAAGCTTTTGCTGTCCATTTGCCTCATCATCAGGGCACTGGGGTATTGATGTTGGCCGTACACATTGAGATGTTGATGATAATCGGTGCAATTATGAGGCCTCGCCCATTAAGTTCCATGAAATCATTCTTCATGATGAAGAACCTCGATAATATGGTCGGTGTTGCGTGTTTAATGAAAGGAACCAACTGGCGAGATCTATACTTACGCGCTACAGCGATGAGAGCAGTGGAATATATGTATGGTGACAAAATTGGTTTCATCATGATTTTTGTAAACAGTTTGTGAACAACTAATGGATCACCTTGAATCATACTTCTAGCGACCATTTTAAACTGTCACTACTTTATTTCTAATCTGTGAGAAATCAATTTGCCGTGACAACATATTTTGTTCTTAATAGCGAGGAAAAAATTTGTAGTCACATTATTCTATTATAGTTTTAACTTTTACAGTGATGATTTGTCTCATCTTCACTACTATTTTTATTGACAGTTAGTGACAAAATACCACTAGTAGTACATCGTCACTGGGCTCCTGCGTACTCGTAGTAAAATTATTTCAACAGCGCTTGGCGGCACATTTATTTCATCAGCACTTGGCTGCACATTTAGTATAAAATTATTTGTCTTGTCTTCACTATTTTTATCCGGCTTCACTGTCGCTGCGACTTGTATGTAGCAGATCAGGACTAGGTCCGAAGCTTAAGACAAGATGAATTTCATAGAAATCCAGATGAGGTGCATGAAGTCTTGGTTCGGTGGGTATGAGTCTGGCATAGAATCATCCTCTCCCAATTAAATAATTCTACATGGTATAACACTCCTTTCTTTTTCTATAATTGGTATCACGATAGACTTTTAATATCATCTTTAATTGTTTGTCTTTTTTTTAAAAAATAATTCAAATATGTAAAATATAAGTAGTGTTTTAAATACGTTTAATGATAAAAAAATTATACTAAATATAGTAACTTTATTATATTTAAAAATATTATGAATGATAAAAATAATACTATTAAAAATCAATGATAATAGAGACAGCAACAAACCGTTCTATACTCAACTCGAGTGGACAGGTCGACACGGCCGCTGTAGCTATGTCTACGCCATGCGGCACCACAATGACGGCGACGACGATACGATAGCAGGGGAGAAGATCCTTTCAACCGTCATTGGGCAGAGTAGCTGGCATTCATTGTGCTCATATGGTGGAAAACGATGGCGTTCACATGCCCGCCGTGGGGCCAGCGAGAGGAATGTTTGACGCCGCTTTGGAGTTTGGGCCCGATGCCGATGGTTTTCAGTGCAGTAGTACTTATTCCGTAATTCTTCGTCTCGTTTTTGACAAGTTGTTTTAGAGGTTAACATGAAAATTAAAAAAGTTAAAAGATGAAATATTCTGAAAATGATTTGAAAAAAATAGAGTGCAGATGTGTTAGAAAAAAAATATGTATCAAAAAGTGAAAATAATTTATAATTTAAAAAACTTAAAAATTCTAAGATAACTTATAATTTAAGCGGAAGAGCAATGTCGAAAAAGAAGAATACTTCCTACAGTTGCAAACTTGGTTTTCAGGCTTAGGAGTTTTTTACTGCTGCTAATGTAAACCTTGGCAATCAGTACAGTCCTGAATCATCAGCAGACTTCAAAGAAGAAGCGGGCAAGGTGTCCGCGGCACAGAGACAACCGGACACCTCGCCTTTGCAGAACGGCTCCTCTACCCTTGGCCGCAGGCAAGAGGCAACCCAACCACCGGTTCCGCCAGCGAGGCCCCATTCCATTCCCGCTGGCGTCGGACGCGCCACCGAACGCGCGCCGGGGACTGCCGAACAGCGCGATCGCTTGGGGTCCGTTGAACACCAAATCCGGGCGGGGCACCTGTGCCAAAAACGCAGGTGGACGAGGGAGACCGCGTCACCGCGGCTTGTTTGCGCGGGGGAACCGCGTGGCTGATGAGGGAGGGGAGCACACGCGCGGGCCGCACGCTGAGATCAACGCGTACTGTGCAGAGATTGCGCCATGGTCCTGTTCGGACCACGACGTGTTCACACACAAGGTTGCCCTGAACTTTCCTGGCAGATAAACTGTGCAAAGATGCAGACACGGAGCGTGACGATCTTCCCAAATCCTGAACTGCATTGATTGAGATTGCATAGTACTCTATTCGGTTTTAAATTATTGACACTGTTCATTTTTATTATCAATTTTAACCATTCATTTTCTTTAAAAAATTTGTTTCAATATGTAAAATTATTAGTGTGATTTAAATTTCATTAATAAAAAATTAAATAATAATAAACTTTTACGAATAATTTTTTTAATAAGACAAATAGTTAAAATTGAAGTTAAAAGTTAATGGTGTCAATAATTTAAAACCGGAGAGAGTACTAACCATTTTTATAAAAGAGAGAGAGAGATATATTCATAGTTAACCTTCATCTTTATTTAATCTCACTTAATTTTTGGCTAGGGATGGCAACGGGTCGAGTTTTGTCCGTTTCAAAAAAAATTACCCGTGCAATATCAAACCCGCACCAGCACTCGCGAGTGAGAAGTGAAACCCGCATCTAAATCCGTCAGGTTTCAGGCGGGTGTCGAGTACCCGGCGGGTTTTGTCATAAAATACATATATATCATATTACACACACAGGTATCGGGCCTCCATCAAGTTTTGAATAGGGTATCGGGTCTGCGTCAGGTTTCAAGCCAGGTTTCAGGTTTATTGTTCGGTTTTAGATTGGATTTCGGGTTCCTTGTCGAGTTTTATACTAGGTTTCGGGTCGGGTTTCGGGTTTCGAGTGGTGGATTAAGTCTAAAAGACCGATTGGGCCATATAATTTGTTGTATTCGGGGCTCAACGAGGCACCCGCGGGTGAGAAAAAAACCCACACGCGAACCTGAATTAATTCGGGTCGGGTTCAGGTCCAACCTGCAGGGTGGGAAATAACCCCCGCACCCGCACCGGCCATATGCAAAACCCGATGGGGACCCGAGACCCGAACCCAAACTGCCATTCCTATTTTTGGCTTGCTCAGTTTCAGACACACCCGTCCTCATGTTACCGTCAGCATCCCCCCATGGTCGGTAGCATCCCTCGCCGCCGTAACCTGTTTTAGATCCTCTTTGTTTGAGCTGTAGGTTTTAAACTTTTAAAAGAGTTAGCTTGTGGTTAATTAAAAAGTTGGCTGGTGAAATTTAGATATTAGTTTTTTTAATATACATTGAGCTTTTTTACACACCAAAAAGTTAAAAAAGGAGCCTTCAATGAGTTTTTCAAGTTTTAATTCATTTCTGTAAAAGCTAGCTTTTCAACATTTTAAAAACGAGTTTTTTAAAATTTTATTTGTTTCAATTTCTCAGTTTTCAGTTGAAAAAACGAAGCCAGAAGCTGAAAGAAAGAAACCCTTAATCATTGCAGCTCGAGCTCTCCCGCTTTGACGTCGGCCCACCAGTTGGTCGACGCTCTCCGACGACTCACTGAGGCCTCGTTCGGCAGCTGCGAACAGGGGAGGAAGCTGCACCGCGACCTATTCTGGCTTAACGTCGTATTCCAAGCAGTTTGATTCAAGCTTCAAGATCATCAGTGGAATAAACCTCGACAGTCGACACAAACAGGTTCTGAAACCTTGTTAGATCAGTTCAGTTCAGATCCTATCCTACGTGGCTACTGTTATATTAAAGTAGTACAGACTTGAATTGGAAATGAGCATACCTGTTCAGACAGTACTGTTCCTAAAATTCAGGTGGATGCGATCCTACTGCAAGTCCCAAAGAACAAAAATGTAGCATGACCTTCTTCACAGGTTTATTGCTTTCAGAGAGGGGAGAGAAGACAATGAACATGTACAGACCTAATTTTCCTCTGAAGCCAGATCAGTCGCACGTTGGTCGTTGAGTTTTACTATCTGCTTCATAAGCATTTCTCTGTTGATGTCATTTTCGAAGACCACCTGTCTTGGTTCTGATGCGGTATCCTCATCTGTCAACTCCTCCATGGCGTCGATGCATGGTGTCTAGGCACTTCTCTACAGAAAACTAGCTCGTCTGCAAGACAGTTCTTCTCAACCTGTTGCCACGTGAGTTGCTGAATCCTAACCTGCTGCATTGCAGGGAATTTAACCATACGGCCCAAAGATGTATACATGGTAGTATTTCCGAAAAAAAAAGTACTACACAAACACATCTAGAACTCATATTTTTACGCAAACTAATCATATTCCAGGTTTGTTGCTTTGTCGCGCTGGGTGTAGTCTGTGCATAATGTTAGACATGGAGCTGTGAATGAGCACTTCATATGACTGATTATTTTTTCTGTTATGGGTGCATTTGTACCCCCACCATGTACGACGTAGCTCTTCCCAATAGGGATGGTATTAAGGTGTTTCGTGTTAATAATCTTAGCTACTATAGATTTGTCTGGTCCTATACAACTCTAACTTCGAGCTCCATATTTTAAGCTAGAGTTTATAAGATAAATTAAAATATTTAGCACAACTCTGGGCAGCCTGGAATCGGTGTCATCATTCGTGATCATCAGGGTCAAGTTATGCTTTCGTCATGGAGAGTCTTGTTTTATGGTATCTCGGTGGACGGTGGAGTCCAAAGCCTGCTATGACGAAATAATTTGCCCTGCTGATGAACGGCGCCCCCAACCAGCTATTATGGAGTCCGATTGTTTGAACATTATTGAGATGCTGAAAAGATCTGGAAGCATAAGATCACTCGTAGGATATGCAATGGCTGATATAAACGAGGCTGGTATGTTATTGTTGGAGATTAGTTTTGAGGCTATTAAGAGAGCGGAATCCTGTTTTGCATATAAGCTTGCACAATTGGCGACACATGCATGGCGTACGCATTTTCTGGTTGTGTAGAGCACTTGATTAATCAATAATGTAATACTGAATTTGAGTTATCAATAAAGCTCTCTTTAAAAAATGTACCCCATCTTTTGTTTACCCCGCTAAAACTCCAATTAATTAATCAAGTAGTAGGAGGGAGGACAAACTCATTAGGCTTGCTCCGAGAGGAACACCCCGTCAGGCCCATAGTTAAGGGGCCGTTTAGCCAGGCTCGCACCAGCTCTAATCTTTGCACTGTAGTGTACTGTAAGGTTGTGAGGTTTGAATCCTATAGGATTTTAACAATCCAGATAAAAATTATCCCAGGTGAGTTTTTAAAGGATTATAAAATTTTGTAGAATCTCACGAGCCCAAGATTTTTTAATACAATTGCTAAAATCTCACAATCTAAACAGTTGAGATTTTTAAAATTTAAAATCTAGATTTTAAAATCCAATAATTCACAATCTAGATTATTGATTCAAACGGGCCTCAACTGAAACAGGTTGGATGAAAGGAGTCAAGCCCTCGCTGGTAGGCAGCACGCAAGCCAGGATCGGTGGGAACGGAATTCATTTTCGTTCGAAACGATACATGCTGCGAGGTGATTTTTTGCATCTGACGAAATAAACGTGTACGCTAATATAAACAACCAATCAATCTATACTTGCTTCCTACCGACTGGCTCCAGGTAGCGTGAATAGTTTTCGGCAACCAATTAAAAACCTGACGCACCCGGTGAGCCGGGCCACCCGTCGCACACTCATCAATCACAACCCTAATAAACCTTTCCACACCTGATCGGAGAGGAGGGTGTCCACTTCACTGTGGGTCCCAGCCGCATGACATTGGTTACGTGGAGCGATCGGTGCCACGACAACAACTCTCGCACGCGGTCGGCGCGCCGGGGCACCTCCGTGGCTGACTCGACTCCCTGCCATGTGAGGGGGAGGGCCATGTCGCGTGCTGAAATGGACAGGGGGAGAGTACCATGATGAGCTGGCCCTGGTGGGATAGGTGAGGACGTCCCAACGTTGTTGACATTTTAAAATTAACTTTTGATCATTTATTTTAGTTAAAAAATTAAGTAAATACAAAAAATAAGTCAAGTTTAAAGTATTTTTATAATAAATCATCTCATAATAAAATAAATAATATTTTTACAAAAATTTTAAAGATCAAATGTTAGATTTCAAAAAGTACAAAACGACATTACTTATAGTGTAGTAGTATCATATATATGAACAGTATTTGATGTATAGTACTACTAATATTTACTGTGTATATCATTCGTGGCGAGGCAGCGCAATAGTTCGTGCTCCAAAGGAGCAAATCCATTTTCCCTGAGCCAGAGTTTCATTTCCTATTTTCCTTGGACTAATGAACCGTCTGATATCACTGAATTTCTTGCCCCTTGCCTAATTTGGAGTCTCATGGTATGTTCTATGACAGCAGTTTGCAACACATTTTACATAGAGCAGAAGCATCGGATGGAAGTAAGGTTTTCAAAACTGATCAAGTTGGTTTAATTTCAAAATTCAAAAAATTTAAATCAGAAAAAATGAGCAATAAACCAAAAAAACTGAGCGATAAACTGAAAAAACCGAACGATTTTCGTTTCGAAACCTAATTTTTAGATTCGTAACAATTTTTTAATGGTTTTTGACCAATTTTCACGAAAACCGATCATTGGTTTAACAGGTTCAAACGAAAACAATAACCCTGGATGGAAGTGGCTGTTCGCCTGTTCCAACAGAAGATGAAATGAAAACAGGAGTACTGAAGTGAGCATGGCAAGACCCAAAAGCATTACACGGACGATGATCCAAGCAGATTTGGTTTGATCCTCCGGGTCAATAATCTATCGGCCACGTGCATGGCGGGCACATAAGGCACCAAGTCAGGGTCCTAGTAAACCCAAAGCCAGCTGAAGCCTCCAATTTGTTGCCGTGTTAATCATTGAATCAACACTCTCCAATCAGCAGTAGCACCATACCACATTTTCCAAAAAAAAGAGGACAACGAAAATGATAAACAAACCTGTCGCGAGCTTGAACAGAGACAATTGGGGGCCACGCGACCGCAAGAGATTTTTCGATTCTTACCAACAAATACTTCTATCTTTCTATTTCAATGCTTACCACTCAATTCGCCACTAAATACATTTTTATTGCAAAACATACTATTTTTTGAAATTTTAACTTTTTATTGTTTTATATTATATTATTATATTATGTAATAATGCATTATATTTATTATACTGTTACCATCATTTAAGTTTAAATTTTATTTATTTTACCACCGTATAAAACAGTAAAAATAATTAAAATTTTGAAGAAATAATATATTTTGAAGTGAAAATATATTTAGTTGTTTCAAATAAAAAGTTTACGAATTGAGCGATAAAAATTAAAAAGTTAAATGGTAGAAATTGAAAATTCTCTGACCGCAAGATCAGTTACAGACCTCCAGCTCCGTCCGCTCGGCGCTCGCTCGCCGCACTTGGCCTCCAGCCTCCGCCAAGCGACGTCGTCGTCTGCCGCCGGGCCCGGGCCGAGATTCATAGCTTCTGTTTTTTTTCTATATAACAAATTTTATTATATTTGATTTTAACTATTCATTACAAAATTAACGTAACGATGATATGATTTATAATTTTATTTTTTAAATAAATTAATATAATTTAAATAAAAAATAATCTTAAACATAGAGTATCGATAATACAATGAATAGATGCGATTGAATATGATAAAGTTTGTTACATACACAGAGGACATGAATCCGCGGGCCGGGCCGCCGGCCTATCCCTATCTTTCGGTTTCACAATCACGCGGGGCATCAAATTTCTTTTTTTTATTACTACAAATCCTCACCCTGCTCTGCCCATTTCTCGCGCTAATCTCCTCCACTTCCGTCGCTTCAACGGAAGGGAATCACGTCCCAGCCAATCCCAAGTCTTCGCTTGGTTCGCTGTATCTCTAATAACAGTTCCGGTGTTGCGCAACGACCGGATTCCTTTGTTGCTTGGTTGTTGGCGTCTGTGCCAGCAATTTCTGTTGGGTTCCTGAATCTCTTCTAATACCTCGGACGAGGAAGGAATTCGCTGCTGCTGGGAAAAAGATCCTTGCTTTGCAGTCCTTTATGCTGTGATCTTGTGAAAAATTGCATTTCTTTCTCTCTCTCTCTCATTCTGAAAGAAGAAACAGCAGCAGCAGAGCACGAGCATCCCCCAACCAACCGCTCTTCTCGCCGAAGACGACGACCATGGGCGGCGCGGCGGAGCGCAGCGAGCCGCTGCTCCCGACGAAGCGGGAGGGGGAGGAGGAGGATGAGGCGGCGTTCCACGACTTCAACGGCGCGTCGTTCCCCGGCGCGGTCTTCAACCTGTCGACGACCATCGTCGGTGCGGGCATCATGGCGCTGCCGGCGACCATGAAGGTGCTCGGGCTCGTCCCGGGCCTCGTCACGATCGCGCTCGCCGCGCTGCTCACCGACGCGTCCATCGAGCTGCTCGTGCGGTTCAGCGGCGCCGTGGGCGCGCGCTCCTACGCCGGCGTCATGGGGGACGCCTTCGGCTGGTGGGGACGGAGGCTGCTCCAGGTCTGCGTCGTCGTCAATAACGTCGGCGTCATGGTCGTCTACATGATCATTATTGGTAACTAAAACTCATCTACTCTTAGTCGATTCAATGACTTGAGCTCTGGATGTTGGTTTTCTAGTAGCGTACTGATGCGTGGTGGATGAATCTGACATACAAAAGTTCATTGTTTACCACAGGTGATGTGCTTTCTGGAACCTCTTCCGGTGGTGAGCACCATTACGGTGTGTTAGAAGGATGGTTTGGCATGCACTGGTGGAATGGGCGTTTCTTTGTTCTCCTGGTAACGACCCTTGTTGTTTTTACCCCACTGGCATGTTTAAAGCGTGTTGGTAAGTATTTCAAGAAGAAAACTGGCCTAAATTTGTTAGATTGATTTACAGGAGATAGTTGATTCGGTACTATGTATCTGAAATATTGTTTCTTTCATTTCTTGCTTGCAGATTCACTAAGCTATACGTCTGCAATATCAGTTGCTTTGGCGGTTGTATTTGTCATTATTACTGCAGGAATTGCTATTGTTAAGTTGATAGCTGGACAGATTCCAATGCCCAAGTTGTTTCCTGCTGTTCCTGATTTGGCGTCTGTTTGGGAACTTTTCACTGCAGTGCCAGTTCTCGTCACTGCATATGTTTGCCACTACAATGGTACGAATCAATTCTGGTTCTGACATCTCGAAAAGAATAATACAAAGTGTTTAAAAGATGGATGTTGGTACTCTAAATTGCATCCCTGAAATTTTAGAAATATTTCCCTGAGTGTGAAAGTGTCCATAGCACCAAATGTGCATAAGTGAGAAAATAAATGTACCATTTTTCATTAGTCAGGTTCAAAAGTATATGAGTAACCAAGTTGTCGAATTTTATGCGGGTGTGACCATTGGGTCACCAGTTCGAGTCTTTGAAACCGTATCAGCTGCCTCAATAAATCTAATTTACTGTTTTGCAGTTCACCCAATTCATAATGAACTGAAGGACTCCTCCCAGATCAAGCCTATAGTGCGCACATCATTGACACTATGCTCAACTGTCTATATTGCAACAAGTTTCTTTGGCTATCTCCTCTTTGGTGAATCTACACTCTCCGATGTGCTCGCCAACTTTGATTCAAATCTTGGGATCCCGTACAGTTCAGTTCTAAATGATGCAGTCAGAGTGAGCTATGCTGTTCACCTAATGCTCGTGTTCCCCATGATATTCCATGCATTGCGGCTTAATTTGGATGGGCTTCTCTTTGCCTCTGCAAGGCCTCTGTACTCTGACAACAGAAGATTTGCTGCAATGACAGCGTTGCTTCTCCTAGTGATTTTCTTATTTGCAAACTTCATTCCTAGTATTTGGGATGCCTTTCAATTTACTGGGGCAACTGCTGCTGTATGCATTGCCTTTATTTTCCCAGCTGCAATCACTCTACGGTAAGTTGTCCTTGAATTTTGTTTAAAATGTCAAATCGAAAGTTTCTTACAGAAGAAAAAAGATAGATGCACCTTGTTTCTTCTATGAGGGCTGTAAAAAACATTTGTGGATTATGAATCGAGTATATATATCAGTATGCAGTAGTTTTAACACAGCTACATTTGTAAACCAAATGAATGATCTTTTTATTGGTCAATGCCGTCGGAATTACTCATTGAATAACATTTTCATGCAGTATACTCTAATCCCCTTCGCTTTCTATATCTCAGGGATCAGCACAGCATAGCAAAGAAGTGGGACAAGTTTCTGGCTGTCTTCATGATTGTTCTTGCAGTTGTATCAAATGTGGTAGCTGTGTATAGTGATGCCTACAAGATGTTCCACAAGAAAAGTGCTCCTTCCACAGCCTGAATTGCTCAATCATATTGGGGAGTGAAGTGAACTTCAACATCATGGCGGTTCCTACATACAAGTTTCATTTGAAGCGATCATGAGATTGGTTTCACAATTTGTCTATACAACCATTGTTGACTCAACTATGTTGAGTTTCTGGTATGTAAAGGAGGGATGCAACTCAGATCAAAATTCCTTCGCCCACTGTAAAAACAATATTACTGTATCAACTGTGAAAATAGGTGCTTATTGTAATCGATAAATTGTTCTTCTGCTTATTACAGGAAAATGACATGTGAAATGAGACGGACCTTTGAGTGTACACTGCCTTTTGCACTTGCTATAAGTGACTATTTTTACTGATACTCATCTAGGAGATGAACATGAGTTGAAGAGAGAAATTAGGAACTTATTGTATTATCTTATTAAAATAGTGATCATGCTACATTCTAGCACGCCACTGGAGATGGGTTTTCTTTTCAGGGTAGAATAATGGAAGCACATGAAACTTAAGCAGTAATCAGCATGAAAAATAAAGCAGAACAACATCAGCTTGCTGCACATGGCCAAATGCGTAAAATATTCGCATGTTTGAGATGGTTTGTCGTCTAACGGAAAAAAGCCCCCCTGCGCATTTGGCCATGTCTAGGGTTGCTTTCCAGCTCGTTTAGGAGGCAAGAACACATTTCAGCTACCAGAAAAGGGGCATATTTTTTTTTTCCTATAATTCTCCGAAGGAAATAAAAACGTTTTCAAAGTCACATGATGCATCATTTGGCAACCGTTCTCAACGTTTCATTTAAACATCGAAGCGCTCAGCTGGAACCCATAAGCATGTAGTATACAAATTTCAAAGTAACAGTTGCCTGAAGAAAAAAAAGTTTACATTATTCACCCCTCAAGAAAAAAGGGATGTTGTAAAAGGAAAAAAAAGTGAGATTGAGAGAGAAAAGGCGTTCAAACCACCCTCTGATCTTTCAGTCTGGAATTGGTTCTCTTCTCCCTAATCCCTATTACCCTTTCCTACCAACCCAAGTATCTTCGGTTTCAGTTCTCTCTCTCTTCACTGAATATTTCCTCTATAATCTGAGCATTCTATAGAACTTTTGATGATCTATAGAAAATAACAAAATGAAGATATATGGCCTGCCATTGTCAGCTTACATGTGCTCGCTAAATAAAATATGGAGAAATCCATCGGCAAATACCAAACCAGGATTCACCTGCTAGCGAACAACAGTTCCATTTGCTTCTTGACTAGCAGCATTTCAAGCATGGTGCGCTCAGCCGCTCTCACCCGACAGCATATTGAAGGCTGAAGCTCCTCAATGACTCATGCTTAATGCCACCAATTCTGATCATATGCATGGATACAAAGCTCGTACCACCGACCGTGGATGTTTGCATTTCGTATCAGAATGCTCGTCTAATGCCACTCAATGGGTTCCTTCTTAACAGCCTTCCCCTTTGGTCGGCCAAATTTTTTGACATTTTTACCACTCAGAAGTTTCAGTGCATGCTCAAGTGTCATCTTCTTATGATCCATATTCTGTGATCAGAGATGTTCAAAATACATTACCAGCCTTTGCCAGAAAAACTTTTCAAACACTCTAAGTAGTAAATATAAAAAAAATGATTGGAAATTATTTTGGTTTACGATATTGAAATCATGATGCTAGTGTACCTTTGGCACTGGAGCAAGAGTTCTCCTGTGTTTGATACTAAATCCAACTTTAGAATGTGTCATAAGTACAGGATGATCATCCTCAGGGTGCTTTCCCTGCAGACAAACATAACGTCATAGGACAACTCAACAAACAGCAATAGCAGCTGAAGTTCAGGGAAGTACATACCAGAATTTTGGGATACTGCAATAGATCAATTGCATCTTCTATAGTGACAGAGTCAATATCTTTGACCTGAAAAGGCATTGAACCATAGCTACTCTGAGTTTCTGAGAAGTATGGAAATGGCAGAGGATATGCAGTATTTTCATTTAGAAATTAAGGTAATAATTACGTCAGCAGACAGGGAAGCCCTTTTCGGACACAGTCCTTTCTTATCCTCTCCGACCTGGACGTAGTAACCATATGGACCTTGTTTCAGAAACACCTGCACAATGAGCAGCAAACTGTTAAACGCAAAAGTCTATACAGATAAGAAAGGTGCATCTCATATCTCTACCTTTTCGTTGGAATCTGGCATTACACCGAGCAGCCTAGGTGTAAAAGACATCTGAGTTTCCTCAGCAGGTTCAGTGTCATCGTCATCCTGCGACAGTGTGCGAGCGATGTACCTAAAATAATCGGTACTCATCAATATTCAAGGAGTCATCCATGAACTGTTAAGCCGTAACACATAACAAGAGGCAATGAAGATCATAGCAGAAGTTTAAGGCATTTTATTATTAATATAGCAGGGTATCATAGAGTCATACTTGCATTTTGGATGTCGATCACATCCTATAAAATAGCCTTCACCGAATCTGCTGACTTTAAACCTAAGAGTTCCTTCAGAGCAACTGCAGAACAAGAAACATTAAACAAACATGCTATGCATAAAGGAAACAAACATGAAAATGCCTATGGTAGGATGGCAATGACCCTCTTTAGTTCATATGCAAAATAAACCTGAATGGTACCCTGCCAGGAGGCAAAATGGATGATACATGGTGACCCTCTTTAGTTCAATCAATAACACTAATAGGGGTGCAGGAAACCTTGTCTGATAGAAAATTTTGCTCGGTTTGGGAGAAATAGTGATTCTGGTTAAACTAAACGGGTGTTCATTACTTACCCTTAGATTTACCAATTTATACCCGTAACATCTCGATTAGCCAAATAATGAGCAATTTATTTTTAATATAGAAGAAACCTTTAAAATACAGATAATATGAATTACCTAGGGCAAATCCTACTACCGCTGTCCAGATCAGGAAAGAGGATAGAACCAAATTTTTCTTCAAGCATTCTCTCTACCTGCAACTCCACATAGCAGAAAATTTAGAGCATACAAGAACTGATACCAACTCCACATAGCAGTTCCAGGAAATTGATATTTTTGTTCCATGATAAAGAAATATTACTAAGTAACTCATACCTTTCTAACATCCAATTTACTTGCTTCATCACAATATTTGCTGAACCGTTCCCAATAATCTTTCATCAGGCCCTTCCATTCAGTTGACCCAGCAGAGACATTGTCTAGCTATAAAGTGTGCGAAAAGAACATCAGCATTATTGTGCCAATAAATTATTAATCATATAACCGAAAAGAGTTTTCATAAGGATAAGCAATAATGTATAGATGCTGCTTAGAGCTATAAATTCTCCAGATAAAGATATTTCTATTTTGATTTATCAAGATATAGGAATTTCTGTCTCATTTGTTAACAGAATTACAGAAGTAACCGGATGGCCTAAACAGGTTTCTGGAACTTTAGTTAAAGCTGGAATAAAGAGGTATGCATGCGTGATTAAGGATTATACCTCAGTCTCCATGTTAGCAGTAAAGCTGTAGTCAGCAACCTCAGAGAAATGATGCAAAAGAAATGCTGCAACCTATAAAACAGAGCATATAGAAAAAAACGAAATTGGAAAAATTAAAATAAATTCATAATAAGCAATCTCAGTTTATGTAAATGGAAAGAGTGCTGAGACATGCTCCCTCCTGTTTTCAATATATGACTTCAGGACTTACATTTATTCTTGTCCTAAAGTCATTAAAATAAAAGGAGTATAACAAATGACATTGAACTGAAGCATTATCGTACATAATCAAATTGAACAATACATAAATGCACTAGACAATAGTTGGCAAGATGTAGTCAGGTCTTGGCAAAAACAAGTATACACCCTAGTAATCAAAACACGGAGGGTATGCTCTTCAGACACTAACAATTAAAAAAGAAGCACAAAATGATCCATATAACCGGAAATTTATAATAAGAAAATCTAGTATCAAAATTTAGATTCTGTAAGAGTTTAAAATGTTTTTGACCAAACAAGACCCTTTGAAAGGGATAACATAAATTTGGGAACAAGCAAATACCATTCGACCACGGAATTCAGGGTGCAAAACTCGATTCTTTATTGTCACATAGTTGCGGTCCTGAACAGCAGAAATAAACACTGTTAACCATGCAGAACAACAGGTCATCACTAATTATAGTGAAAAAAGATAAATTTAGCACAGCATAAATTCCTAAAACTTTGTGACAGCTGATTCGTTGATATGTCATTGATATCAAACTCATGGAATACCAACAAATATGAATGTACAAAATTCTTGATTTATGATTAGTATCATGCTTGATCCCATGAAAGCAAATCCTACCTCATACTTGACATTTGGTTTTGCTACCAAAAAAAGAAGAAAAGAAATAAATGACATGATTTTCTGATGCTGATCTTGGAGCAATTAGTTAAGAAGACATAAGGAATAAGTTTTTATGTTAGGAAAGTTATCTCGATGATAAGTTTGTTTCACAAAATATTTTGTGAGAGAATTCCTTATTTTTCATTGAATAGAGACCTAGGTGTTTTCTCTGCAAATAAAAAAAATTAAACCCTAGCTACCACATTGAGATAAAAACTATATCCACAGGCATTCCTTTCTTCCCACAAATCCCAAGCCTCTAACAGAGCTGCACCCTCCAGAGGCAACTACATGAAGCACCCAGCGTGAAAATTTTCCTAGACATATGTGTTAAAGATCTATGTTTTATCAAAAGATTATATATGTCTAGCTTACAATAATATATATTAAGCAAAGCATATAATAATCAAAGAAAGTAGTGGAAATTGAACATTATTGTACCTGTAACACCTTCATTATAGACGCATATGTAGATGGCCTTCCAATTCCAAGTTCTTCTAGTTTTTTAATCTGGAGGATGTAAAAAAAATCCAATAAAGAGGAAATTATTTTTTATTGCAGGTTTAGACAATGTTCAGAATAAACAACTGAAAAGTTTGACAAAATAGGTCATTACTTACCAGCGCACCCTCAGAATAACGTGGTGGTGGTTTGGTAAAGTGCTGTGCAAGATGAACGTTAAATGGAGACACCATGTCCTTAACCTGGAAAAAAAGATGTACCAATATCATACTGAGGCGTAGGGTGATAGCCAGTAATCTGTAGTATCATGACAAGGAAACAGGGTAAAGAGAATGAATGGTTTAGGAAATTTAGAAGCTACTAACCTTTAATTTAGATAAGACCTCAAAACTATCCTCATGGGCAGCATCCCCTTCAGAGTAATCACCTGGACTTGCCTCAGGATCCTAAAAGCAACACAATTTTTTTTATTGAAATGAGATCATAAACAGAGATTCAAGCACATAGTTCTTTATGGTCATTCTTCCATCCATGCCTTTAAGGTAAATTGTAGTTCCTACAATCAGTACTATAAAGAAATACAAACAGGGTAGAAAACTAGTAAATATGTAACTTGATAAATGAACACAACACATCACAACCACTTATGAATGAGTAAAGTATGTTTTGTTTCGGCGTCTGAAAGTCTCACGGGGGATAGGATGACTAAGACAATGAATTTCTGAATGGCATGCAAGTTGCACGGAAGATGTTTTATGTTTAGTAGTGAACTGTTATGTTTAAGTATAAGATGGTCGCTGTACGGTCTTTCTGTGACTGAAGTCTTTTGGCTGTTGGATTGTCTTCTGGTAGAGAGGGTAGTAGCTGTTAGTCTCTTGTTTTCTGGAACTTGTATGCTAAGCTGGTAACCCCAGCATACCTATTTTGCTTTCTATAAAGCAGGGCCAAATGCCTTTGGTCTATTAATTATGTTTTGTTTATCATGTTTGATCTGTATAGTTTAGGCAGAATACATGTAACTTTTGTGCTAAGTAACAAAACAAGATTTTTCCTAAAAGAAAATATATTTTTAAAATAATTCAACAAACCATCCTGTGTATCAGAAAACAAAAACCAGGGTCAGATTCTAGGAGTTAAAGCCTAATACTTCACCAAAGATTTCTTCTCCTACTTTAGAGAAATGAACACAACACATTACAACCACTTATGAATGAGTAAATGAAATCACAACACATCACAGTACCATTTTTTAAACCCTGTGTCTGACCTGTTATCGAGCATACTCAAACACCCACCCGTTATTGAGCATACTCTATCTGACCTGTTATTCAGCATACTGGTACACCCCTCGTTATTGAGCAAATTCATATCCCCATGTAAACAGGAGCCATATCACGATTACATGTATGATATCTCAGCAGTTGAGCGATAGCCCCCTCAGGTATCAAACAGTATCATGCAAGGAAACCTTTATGCAAATATTTCAACAAATCAAGATGTCATCTAGGCTCTATCTATTCAAGGCCTGATATAAGTAGCATGGAAACCATCTTAGAGGTAAGAAGGGTTTTCTTTTTTTCTGTGGAAACTAATATAAGGTGCAAGAAGCGTTGACAAATTATATCTTACCTCATAGACAGCCTGATATCCCTTGAAGTCAAGTCTTGATGAAGATGAATGAAAAATCATGTCGCCTTTAGGAGTACCAATATCAACTTGAATCTAAAGAACAAATATAGAAGAGCCCTACGATAAGCATTTAATTTAATGGGATGCATAAATTCAAGTTAATATAAAAAAAAACAGAAAGAATTAAACATGTTTTAAGTGCCATGCTAAAGAACGATGGTGATACATTATCTACTACAATTTTGAAGTATGTTTAAGCACAAGAGTTAAGGTTTCACTGGCGATAACAGCTGAAATGAAGTCGCCTGGCACTACTAAGTTTCACACATTAACCATCTAACCCAAAATCTCAAGTATCCAGTTTCTGAATATAAATAGCCTCCAACTTGATTAGACCTATGAAGGCATACAATAGAATGTAAATGTTTTCTCTCTGAATTATGCTAATAGAACCCAATGGCTAGTAGCCATTAAATTCAACCAGTTCAACCCAAAAGCCTAGCAGCAGTAGTATTCTTTGTTCAATCAATCTAAGTTTGTACGAATAAAATTAAACATGAGGGGTAAATGAAACACTAGAGCAACCAACCAGCTCAGTTCTGGAAGATTCCATCTGGCAAGCAATCGTTCTTTTCCATATTAGAGCGTACAATTTTAAGGAATCATCATCAAGTATTCCCACCAAAGATGCTGCAAGAAACATCATGTTGCACATATATATTAAAACCCAGAAAGTAAATTGTAATATTGAGTAACACCTAAGGATACTGCAGAAAATAGCAAAAAGGAAAGTTCCTTGTGGTAGCCCTCCTTTCAAAATAAATAAAAAGGTTTATAGGTAACTCAGGTGCACATTTAATACGAAAGAAGATGATAACCAAGGAATAGATATTGTAATCGTCAAGCAGTCATTTATAGGGCATACCCAATTACAGATGGAAAACATCGAAACATCTTCTACTCCCTCCGTCCCCAATTACTTGTCATCCTAGACTTCACAAATTTTCCCCATTTACTTGTCACCCTCGTTTACCAATAGACCTTTTTCTATTCCCAATGCATCCTTATCTCTATCTCTCTCCGCCTCGTTTTTAGTATATCCCACCTTTTTCATCCTCCTTAATTCCCGTGTCCACACCCAGGATGACAAGTAAAAGAGGACGGAGGGAGTAGTATATTTCTAAGTGCACTTTTCAGATGTGTTATTTGATGCTCACTATGAAATAATCAAGTCTCTCTGATGTTGAAGCATAACTTGCAAACTAAAACATATTAATCATGGGCAAATATGGATTAAAAGAAGCCAACCAGTACATACAACACCCTGCACAGCACCAACAACATTTTGGTAGTGAAATTACTATGTGATTGTTAGCAGCTGTAAAGGCAAGTCATTACATGGCAGTCTCCTTATACTTGTCGGCCTTATGGCTTCATGGGCTTCTTGAGCATTTTTCACCTTCTTTGAATACTTCCTGATGTCCTCTGAAGTGTACTCCTCACCGTATCTGGAGGAAAAGTAATTAACAAGAAGAATGCAGGCCACAAAAAATATACAGGTACACATCAGGTGCTCAGTATACTTATTCTCTAAATCTAACCAGTGGACAATAGATTAAACATGAAGTGAACTGATCAACAACTTGAAATCCTCTTACCATATCATCAGAACCACAAGTATGATTGGCTAACAATTTTTAATTAGCTTTGATCAATCTGAAGTAACGTAACTTATGGTTCATTTACTATATTCTGAAAGACGAAAAAATCTGCAAATTCTCACTCAGAACAGAAAACTTTCGTGCGGAGCACTTTAAAAATGAAACAAGATAAGTCTGCATCAATGCACCACACAAACTTATTAAACAGAAGACTTGAGAAGTAGTTCTAATGAAAAAATATTTCACAGCCACTTCATACGGAAAGTTGTGTACCTTTCTTTGACTAGTGAACGTATTTCTTCTGCAGCTCCATCAGAAATCTTTTAGGGCAAAGGTAGAATAGACAAGTCAATACACTTTTAAGGTATAGCATCAAGCTTACTGGATTCTCAATAAAAAAACTCTTGTTGATAACTATCTAGGAAATTCTTACAAAGGATGTCCTGAAGTGTTTGTCATGCATCATACATTTGAAACATTTATTAGTACATCATGCAACCATAAAATGTTTCACTCATTTGAACTTTAGTTGAAATTACCAACTGGGCCAACATAAATCTTAGTAAATACTATAGTTTCACTGGGGTAATATTTTTTTACTCCCTCTTCAGTTACAAATATTCAAATTCTCTCAGATAAATTTGACCACTAATTCTAGAATTAAAAAAAAAATTGACCTGCGGGTGTAAGAACGTTCTAGAATAATGTATAATGTATTTGTAGAAGTATATAACTGTAACACAAAATCTTCAATCATTCTAGGTTGACTATGAACTCCAAAATAGTATAATTTTAAAGCTTAAACTATAAAGTCTAATTATTAAAACTTTAGTGCAGAATCTCCTCCCTTTATTATCTGATATCGTTGCGGTCTCGACTTATCCAAAGTGCCACTTTCTCAATTACCACAGGACGAACCAGCCAGTCACAATACAAGAAAGAGGAAAATTTGTGACCTATCATTGCAAAATGCAAGGCTCTGCAATATGAGACTGGTTTCCTACACACTGGATGCCAGGCACATTTCCAGTTGTAGCTTCGCACATGGGCCAAGGCATAGAAGATTATTTAAAAGTATAGTTTTCCAGTAGTGTCTTCAAAAGAAGCATAGTTTTGAAGATCATTTAAAGTTTCTCCTAGGGACAATTGCGCCACTGACCCAGTTTCTGAAGCTAATTGTACGTTTGGCCTCGTTTTTTAGGGTATGCAGATTTGACCCTGGTTTTTCAAAATGAAACTGCCGTTTGACCCTAAAACGTAACTCTGTTAGTACCAGATAATTTTGGAGATTTAAAAAAATAAGTAAAACTTGATAAATAATGAAAGTGACTAAAATACCCCTGCTCTCCCTTTTGCAATCCCACCCGTGACCAGTCCCTTTCTAACCCTAACCCTGTTACCCGACTCCCCGTGCTGGCCGGATCTAGGCGGGGCGGAGGCGAGCGGAGACGACCGGTGCGCAGGCGGCAGGCGGAGCGGCACGCGGGCGGGGGCGCGCG
>BCLF01000131.1:599726-616296 GCA_001602275.1 Zoysia japonica
GGGGGGGGGGGGGGGGGGGGGGGGGGGGGGGGGGGGGGGGGGGGGGGGGGGGGGGGGGGGGGGGGGGGGGGGGGGGGGGGGGGGGGGGGGGGGGGGGGGCGGCCTTGGCGGGGAGAGGGAAGCTCCTCCGGTGGCGGCCGGGGCGGAGCCGGCGAGGTAGGGATGGGTGGGACATGCGGAGGCTGCGAGGCAAGGTTCGTTGCACGGGTGGGGCGGTCGATCGGCGGGGCAGAGAGAGGAGGGCGGCGCCAGTGGCGCGGCCTGAAGGAGGAGGAGCAGGAGCGGGCGCAGGCCGGCGGTGTGGGGAGCAGCTCCGCCCGGAGGCGGGCGCAGGGAGCAGACTGGCGGCGCTGGTAGTGGATCCCCTACCGTACGGTGGGGTATTGCTGGGTCGCTGCGCGGCGGGCCCGGGGCCATCTGGCAGTGCCCGGCGCGCACGGTTGGGGATCCCTGCGCGGCGGCGCTGGGGGTTGGGACGCCAGGTGGGTGGCCTTCGGCTTCAGCAGCCGTCGGATAGGAGATGAACGGCGTGGAAAAAAAACTGACGTGGCTGCGCGAGAGCCCGATTTGGTGTCTAGGATTCGTATTATAAGATTTGATATCAGAAGCACACTGATGCACATTGAGATACAAAAGCGTATCTAAACTAATACTCTCTTCGGTTTTAAATTATTGACACCGTTGACTTCTAACATCAACTTTGACCATTTGTTTTATTCCAAAAAATTGTTCAAATGTGAAAAATTTTGTTATTATTTGATTTATCATTAGTAAAATTTAAATTGTAACTAATAATTTTACACATTAGAATACATTTTTTGAATAATATGAATGGTTAAAATTAATGTTAAAAATTAATGATGTCAATAATTTAAAATCAGAGGGAGCAGTAATATTGACACCTTAAATTTTATGGCCCAGAAGAGACCTTCTTCCCTGCTCTATGGGTTGGTAAAGCAGCGCCGTTTCGGAGAGCTTTCTCCCGCTTTTCAGTCTTGGAGGATCAAACGGTGGAAGAAGGTCCTTCAAATAAAACCTGTGTCTTTCAGATTATAACGTTATTGTTAATACCGAAAAGCAAATATATTGGACAAGAATTTTTTCTAGTGAGGTCCCGTTTGGGACGCAGAAGTTTCACGTGAATCAATTAAATTTCGCAGAAAAAACATAGAAATTTGAAAGATTTTCTGCGTTCCAAACATGACCTTAATCTTGTCGTACATTTGTAGTTGCAGCATGTATAAGCAGCAGAATCACATATGTTATAGTATCCAACAGCACAAAAGTGTATAAGCAGCAGAATCACATATGTTATAGTATCCAACAGCACAAAAGTATTATCCTCCAAGAAGTTGCTAGCCCTAATCAACTACAGCTAACATTTTCTTTGTTCAGCCAAGATCGTAATTTCAGCACTGAAATCAAGAGAGATATTATAATGTTTTGAGTTAACCACAGTCATCTATTTGATCAGATCTGACCAGTTAAAAATAGAAAGATATTTAATCAAAGATACCAAAATGATAGACCCGGTACCAAAAACGATGGATCTAGTACTAATTTTTAAAAATCAGCAATTGAAATTAATTGAACAGATAGAAGTACTAAAGAACAGGTAGAAGTACTTTTTGTATCTGTCAGACAACAGTTGGTGCACCTGGACCACGGACCTGGTCTCACATGGCTGGTTTATAAATACATGCAACTACTATCAAGAGTACCTGGTCTCACATGGCTGGTTTGCAAATACATGCAACTACTATCAAGAGTCGTGCAGAAGTCTCCATAGGAAGAAAAACTCTCTGAAACTTGGCATAATTGCTGATCGCAAATGTCTCGGTGTACTGGATCTTTTGGTTGTGCTGAAGCATTCTATATATCCACCGAGGAAATCTGAAAGCTACTGTCCTGATAAAAATATTGCACATCTTGATGAACGAGGAGCATCACGATTGCTGCGAAGGTTTGCACACGCCTTCACATAGTACTCTCTCTGTCAAAAATAGTAGTATTTAAAGTTCTACCAGTAGAGCTAAATGACGGAAGGAGTAGTAACAATCGTTACCTCGTCATATCTGTGCAGTGCAAGCGTACTACATTGTGACTAGGGGTGCAAGCGGCGTGGGTTTGCCCGAAAAGTCGGCGGGATGATTGCGCCATGAACCCGTTTAGCACCCGTTAATCTGCCCGCTTTAAGGAAGCGGTTTGATACGGTAAATCCGGTGGGTCTCAGCGGCACCGCTAAGCCACGATAGCTTTCTTCCTCATTCTAGATGCCATCCTCCACGCGGATGGCCGCAAGGCGTTCGAGTTGGCCGTGCTGCTGTGTTCTTCCCCATTGTCGATGCAGCACGAGGAAAGAGGCTATCGATCTAAGAGTCTTCATCCTCCTGAATCGTCCTTCCTCCTTGATGTTCGAAGAATTGACCAAGTCTCAATATAGATCGATAATAACAGGCACCAAGTTCCCTGAGGATTCACTCACCATGTCCCAATGAGATTTGGTTAACTTCAACATCCGTCCTCTTTGCAACCATGGGTGCCGCAGCGATTTTGATGGGTCTTCTTCATCTCCTCGAGTGATGGCTGAAACACAAACTCCGTTCTCATTCTATTAACCCTTTTCGGTGGGGAAAATTGATGTCATTTATGCTCGATTTTGTTTGCAGTGAAATTTTTCAAGCAGCAGTGTCGGAACAGTATACTCCGGATACTCATAGACCTGACCTTTATACAAAGGCCCATTTATAAACTACGGCTCATAACCCGTCTATGGCCCACGAAGTTTCACATTCCGCCGAGACCGTTCCGACCTCAGGGGTCGAAACCGCGCAAGCGTCCAAGCCCGACCGACAAAAGGTCGAAGCTACACAACAACAAGATTCAGCCCGTCAACAGCTAGAAGTCAACGCTCTGACCCGACCCCAAGAGTCGGGCACCGCCTTAACAACCAACCACTGACAACCACAGAGATTCCTGCCAACGTACAGCAGAAGATAAAGCAACCTTGTCGGGAGGTAAAGCGTTTCAAAAGTTGATAAAGCAGCCAAGCGATCGGTAAAGTAAGATGGAAAAGTGTCATTCGTCTCCCGCGACTGAACAAAGACGAACGAAGGCCATCGGCCAACTGGCCGGTGCCAGCGGGCGCTAGGTGACCCACTCAGGTGACGACCGAGATCCCACCTGGCGGAAGGCCAACAGGTTTCGTAGGCACCAAGTTATGCCCCCGGTCTAACCTCTATAAAAAAGGTACCATAAGGTATTAAATGAAGGGGAACAAGTGAAGTAAAGTTAGCCAAGTGGTATTCAAGCCACCTACTGTAACCACATCCACCCACGCGAGGTATTCAAGCCATCCTACTATAACCACATCCACCTACGCGAGCTAGGGTTCTTGATCATGCCAAGGCCCTTCCGCATTGTATTTGTGTTCTTGAGTTCATTTGATTTGATCTCTCTCGTCTCTGGACGTAAGGTACTATGCCTCTCAGTGGCTCGAACCAGGCTAATTTTTGAGTCTCTTTCATAGATTAGGCCATTCGAATACGAAGAGCGCACGAATACTCTCTTCGATTATGTAAATTTTACTGTACCGATGGTCAGAACATCGACAGTTGGCGCGCCAAGAAGGGAGTTTTTTGTAGTGCGTTTTTGCTTCGTTTTTCGATGGCTTCGATTTTCGCTTTGGGAGGAGAGTCTTCCATCTCTCACCTATTCTTCGGGGGTTTTGCAGTTGCCATCACTCGTGATGGTCGATCGTAAAACATCCTCACTTTCGTTGTTGGCCAGGTCTTTCGCTTCGGAAGTCTGGATTTCGTTGCCGACAACGGCGGTGAGCTTCACCTTCAGACCTCGTGCAAGCTGCGTTTGCCTCGGCGTCGTTCACCTCGCCGTCGTTCACCTCGTCGTCTACCTCACGAAGTGTTGGGCCATGACCCGTCCCGTGAGTGCTTCACGCTATTGCCTAACAAGGCCGCGGAGGTGGATTCCCCTAGCAAGGATCTTGATGATGACTCTTGCGACCGAGGGCGATGGTCATTGCAAGGACGCCGCTGCGACGAGCGGTGGCGCTTGAGCCCGGGTCCGGTCCACTTATCAGTAGATAATAGACGGCGGCACGCCCGCCTTCGACACGCCGTAAGAGAATCTGGCTGCGGCGGCTTAGGTCCTCCACGAGTCCGCCATGCCCGACAACCCTCTGCTCAAGGAAACCTACGACCGTCTACGCTTCTACCTCGATGGCGCGCTTCAACAACCTGAACCCTCGCTTCGTCAGCACTCCGAGGCGCACAGCTCGCACCGATCGAGCGCCGACCGTCGGAGTCCGGCCCGCAATAGCCGCCGCGGTCGGACTGAGGTGCGCGATCCCTATCCTCCAGCTGGCAACGTTCGCCAACGCCTCCGGGAGAACCGTGACACTCGTCACACGATTGACGCGCGAAAGCAAGTCAAGAGCGATCGCTACGCCGAGTCCAGGCGGGAGCGGTCTCCCGATCGTCGCCGTCGTCGACGCAGCTATGATCACGTCCGGAGCCTCAGTCCTGATGAGGTCGGGCCTCGAGCGTTCGGATCCCACATCCGGAGAGCACCTTTTCCTCAGAGATTTTACGCTCCGACCAACATCGTCCGATACACTGGTGAGACCAACCCTGCCCACTGGCTCGAGGATTATCATCTTACGTGCAGAGCTGGTGGCACCGCCGACTTATTCGCCATCCAGTACCTGCCACTCTTCCTATCCGATTCGGCCAGAGGGTGGCTCGAGCATCTTTCAAGGGACAGCATCCACGACTGGTCCGACCTCCGCCATGCCTTCGTCGGCAACTTTCAGGGGACCTACATCCGCTTAGGTAACTCCTGTGATCTGAAGAACTACAAGCAGAACCACAGCGAATCGCTCCGCGACTACATCCAGCACTTTTCGCGCAAGCGAAATAAGCTGCCCGACTTGAGCGACGCCGACGTCATCAACGCCTTCACCTGCGGCACGACGTCCAAGGCGCTCGTCTACAAGCTGGGGTATAAAAACCCTCGAACTACGCGCGTGTTTCTCGACATTGCCACCACCTTCACCGGGGAGGAGGCTGTCCAAGCCAACTTCGACCGGGATCAGACCAAAAACAAAGAGAAGTCTAAGGCCGACCGCAAGAACGACAACTGCTCTGATCGACGCTCCGACCGCAGGGACGGTCGGGACGGGGGTGGCTCGAGAAGCAAGGAGCAGAAGAACCGCCGACACGACGACGAGTTCGTGGGCGTCACCGAGCGGCCGCCTCGACCCCTAGCAAAGAAGCCGGTCGACCATAACAACCACTTCGGAAAGATGCTCGACAAGATCTGCACCAACCACGCGACTCCCGTCAAGCACACCTTGCGGGATTGCCACCCCATGCGAGCCTTCTATAGAGATCACTTCCGACCTGACTCCCATCAGCCTCAAAATTCTGACCCTCCTGCGAAGGAGGCCGAGGATAATGCCAACAACGACTTTCTCGAGCCGGAGGACTGCTTGATGATCCTCGACGGGTCGGTGGCTTACGAGTCATGGCGCCACCAGAAGCAGACGTGGAAGGAGATCAATCTCGCCGACCCCGTTGTGCCCACCTACCTCAAATGGTTGAAGGCTCCAATCACCTTCGATAGATCCGACCACCCCGACTAGGTGCCTCAGCCGGGGCGCCTACCCCTGGTGCTCGATTCGATCATCGGCACCACGCGTCAGACCAAGGTCTTAATGGATGGAGGCAGCGCCCTCAACATCATTTACATCGACACCTTCAAGGCTATGAAGCTTTCGGAGTCCGACCTCCGTCTGAACAACGTCCTATTTCATGGCGTCATCCTAGAGGGTAGTGCGGTGCTCCTGGGTTGGATTACCTTGCCAGTCACCTTCGGCGACCGCGATAGCTTCAGGACGGAGAAAATCACCTTCGAAGTGGTCGACTTCTCCGGTGTCTACCACGCCATCTTTGGCCAACCCGCCTACGCCAAGTTCATGTCCGTCCTCAACTACATCTATCTCAAGCTCAAGATGTCGGGGCCCGAAGGCGTCATCACATGACGTCACGCTTCAAGCATGCTCTCGCCTACGAGCGGGAAAGCTACGAGTTGGCTGTCGCCCTCGCAGGGTCGGCTCAACTGAAAGAGATCCGCAAGTCCCAGGTGCTGACTGCACCTCTCGACTCTAAGCCTTCAACCTCTACGTCCTTCGAGCTGGCCGACGACTCCAAAGAGATCCTCCTCGACAGCACCGACCTGACCAAGAAGATCAGGACAGCGCTTTCCAACGAATAGAAAAGCGCGCTCGTCGGCTTCCTCGTTCGAAATCGAGATGTCTTCATCTGGGCACCGTCTGATATGCCAAGCATCCTGAGGGAGGTCGCCGAGCACTATCTGAACATCATTCTCGGCTCCCGACCGGTGACGCAACGACTCCGATGCTTCGACGATGAGAAGTACCGCACCATTGGAGAGAAGATCGCCAAGCTGCTTGATGCTAAATTCATCAAAGAGGTCTACCACCCTGAATGGCTGGTCAACCATGTAATAGTTAAGAAGAATAATGGGAAATGGAGAATGTGCATTGACTACATGAGTCTCAACAAAACATGCCCAAAGGATCCATTTCCTTTTCCGCGCATAGATCAGGTGGTCGATTCCACTGCCTGCTGCGAAACTCTAAGCTTTCTTGATGCGTACTCCGGGTACCATCAGATATCCATGCGCGGCTCCGACCAACTAGCTACGTCATTCATTACGCCCTTCGGCTCATTCTGCTACGTCACCATGCCCTTCGGCCTCAAGAATGCTGGCGCTACGTATCAGCGCTGCATGCAGAAGTGCTTCTACGACCAGCTGGGTCGGAACCTAGAGGTCTACGTTGACGACATCGTCATCAAAACTCGGCAAGCGGCCGGTCTCATTGAAGACCTGGAGGAAACCTTCGCCAACCTCCGAAAGTTCCGCGTCAATCTCAACCCCGAGAAGTGCGTCTTCGGCATCCCCACCGGCAAGCTCCTCGGGTTTGTCATCTCCGAACGCGGCATCGAAGCAAATCCCGAGAAGATCGCCGCCATCCGCAACCTCGGGCCCATCAACAACGTCAAGGGTGTTCAGAAGCTCACTGGGTGCCTGGCGGCCCTCAGTCGTTTCATCTCTCGACTGGGTGAAAAGGCCATGCTTTTTTACCGACTCATTCGAAAGTTCGACCACTTCACCTGAACCGCCGAGACCCAAGAAGCCTTTGAACAACTAAAGACTGTGCTGTCTTTTCCACCAGTCTTAACCTTGCCGACCTCTGATGAGCCACTACTCCTCTACATTTTCGCAACCGCTAAGGTTGTCAGCACTGTCCTCGTCGTCGAGCGACCGGAGTAGGGTTGGGCCTTGAAGGTCCAGTGGCCCGTCTACTTCATCAGTGAAGTACTAGCCGACGCCAAGACCCGATATACCCAAGTGGAGAAGCTACTCTACGTGATCCTCATCACCAGCCGCAAGCTTCGCCACTACTTCGACAGTCACTCCATCCGAGTGGTGATGAGCTTCCCTCTCGGGGAGATCATCAACGACAAAGACGTGGTTGGGCGCATCGCTACGTGGGCTATGAAACTCATGGGGCACAACATCACCTACATGCCTCGGCAAGCCATTAAGTCTCAGACCTTCACCGACTTTATCGTCGAGTGGACCGAGGCACAAGAGCCACCAGATCCTGTGGATCTCGAGCACTGGACTATGTTTTTCGACGGCTCTTGCCGGTTGACGGGCTCGGGAGCTGGCATCGTTCTCATCTCTCCCAAGGGAGACAAATTCTGGTACATACTGTAGATCCACTTCCCTGCCTCCAACAACGCTGTAGAATATGAAGCCTTGCTACATGGCCTCCGAATGGCAATCACCCTCAGCGTCCGATGGCTCTATGTCAAGGGCGATTCCAAGCTCGTCGTAAACCAAGTCATGAAGATATCAAGCTGCCGAGATCCCAAGATGAAAGCGTACTATCAGAAAGTTCGCAAGCTCGAAGACAAGTTCGATGGGTTCAAGCTCCATCACGTTCTACGTCCTAACAACGAAGCAGCCGACACTCTCGCTCGGATGGCCTCGGGGCGGGATCCGATCCCCGACGACATCTTCCTCAAAGTCATCTCCAAGCCAACGATCAAGCTCAAAGATGATGCCGTCGACCCCCAGGTCGAGGCGGCAGTTGGTGAACAGACCCCGACCCCTAGAGCAGAAATTATGGCCATCAGCCCTGATTGGTCCCAAGACATCTATGACTTTCTACAAGACGACACACTTCCAGCCGACACCAATGAGGCCCGACGGGTCTCGCGGCGAGCCAAGGCCTACGTCATCATCTTGATGAACTCTACAAGCAGAGTCCCAGTGGCGTTATCCAGCGTTGCATCCCTCAAGCGGAGGGTCTCCATCTCCTCGAGGACATTCACTTAGGCATTTGCAGTCATGACGCCGCTTGGAAGACCTTGGTCGGGAAAGTTTTCCGGCAAGGATTTTACTGGCCCACGGCGGTCTCCGACACCGATAAACTCGTTCGCTCTTGCAAAGGATGTATGTTCTACGCCTGATAGACTCATCTGTTGGCACAGGAGCTCCAGACGATTCCGATCACATGGCCCTTTGCGGTCTAGGGACTCAACGTCCTCGGGCCTTTCTGACCAGCACCAAGGGCTTCACCCGCCCCTTCGTCGCTGTCCCCAAGTTCACCAAGTGGATCAAGGTGAAGCCGACCCCTTGCATTAGCTCCGCCCGGGCTGTTGAGTTCGTCCGCGACATCATCTACCGCTTTGGAGTGCCGCACTCCATCATCACCGATAACGATACGCAGTTTAGCGGTCACGTCTTCTAGGAATTTTGCGAGGAGTACCACATCTGGCTCGACTTCGCCTCCGTCACCCATCCGAGGACCAACGGTCAAGTCAAACGTGCCAATGGGATGGTGCTGCAAGGGTTGAAGCCTCAGATCTACGACTCCGTCAGGCAAGCGACTGGGCGGTGGGTCAAAGAACTCTCGTTCGTGTTGTGGGGCTTACGAACGACCCCCCAACAGAACCACAGGGTTCACCCCCTTCGTCGTGACCTTCGAGGCGGAAGCTGTGCTGCCAACTGACCTCGACTACGACTCCCCGAGGATCCGAGCTAACGACGAAGAAAGGTCGGAAGTGACACAGCAAGACGCCCTGGATCAGCTGGACAAAGCGCGCGACGTTGGCATCCTACGGTCGGCCAAGTACCAGAAAAGTCTATGACGACTACACGCTCGGTGTGTCAAGGGTCAGGCCTTCAACGTCGGTGATCTCGTGCTCAAGGGAGTGCAGGACAAGACCGACCACCACAAGCTATCACCCCCATGGGAGGGTCCTTATGTAATCGAGTCTTAAGGCCCGATGCGTACAAGTTAGCGACTGAGGGCGGCAGGGAGCTAACCCATGCCTGGAATATCGAGAACTTATATTGTTTCTACATATAATAAAATCAGCTAAGTTTTTATGCATTCTCTTATTTCACTAACTATGTTTTGGCAGTGAAGTGCAGCCGACTCGTCTACCCTTCACTACGCGGGGGCTAGCCTCAGAGTCCTCACTTGAGGGCCAAAGCGATCGACCCCTTCGCATTCGACTCCTCAGGCCTCGTGCCTCGTTCCCACATTCTTAGGCTCCGCGCTTTAGCCTCAACAAGGCTTCGCGCCTCGTTCCTACGTTCTAAGGCTCCGTGCCTTAGTCTCGCGAAAAGGCTCCGCGCCTCTCTCCCTTTCCTTGGGGCCTGACCCCTCGACGATACGGCCAAAGTCCGCGTCCGGGTAGTGGGAGCCGGTCATCGCCAGGGTCAGTGAGGCCCCGTCCTCGAGCACCCTCATCCCCTCGGCGGCGATGATGCCCGGGAGCTACTGCAGCATGTGCGTCACGAACTTCGTCGAGAGGGAGTTCTCATGCACGCCAGCAAAAAACCGATGGAGCAGGTGTCGGCCCACGGACCTCAAGGGTCGAAGCTCACCGACCAGAGCTGCAGCAAACAAACTGTCAAACGGTTGACCCCAAAGACCGATCAATAAACAAAAAGGTTCGTTCAACTCCGGTCGAAGTTGCTAGACCTCGGCCTCAGCGACCAGATGTGCCTCCTGGACCTCAGAGGTGACCTGCTGCATCTCTCGCAGCTCCTCCGATGGTTGCTCGACCTCGGCCTCTGCGACGGTCCGATCTGAGTCGATCAGGTCCCACTGCTCGAAGGCTCGCTGGCGCTCCTCCAAGGCCCTCTTGGTGGCGGACTCGACACTCCAGCGGGCCCCATCGGCGTGGGCCAGGAGGTCTTTAAGGCGCCGCACTTCCTCATCATGCTAGGCGGTCTGCCTCCGGAGCTCTGTAAAAAAACTAAGTCTTCATCGGGATCCAACCCCGGCATTCAATACGGTAAAGCTTAAAAACTATTAACTAACTTACTTGCGATTGTCTCTCGCGCGGAGGTGAGGTCGGAGGAGAGCCTCCGGTTTTCTGACCGCGCCGACACAACGTCTATACGCGCCCGGTTGGCCTCATCGAGCGAGATGCGGCTTACCGACGGCATTGAGCTGGTGGTGCAGCTGGATCGCGGAATCCCTCGAGGCGTCTCGACTGGCCCGGGTCCTCTCCAGCTCTGCACGAAGAGCGTCGACCTCCGCTTGCTAGAGCATAGCCTCAGGGAGGTTGACCTACGGCCGCGGCAAGATTCGCCTGCAAACGACAACATTCAACATCGCAACGAACAGGTTCGACTAAGAAACTTTAAATGTTCAAGCTTACCTGACACTCCATCAGGTACGGATCGTCGAAGAGGGCTTGGCACTCGTCCGTTATGCCAAGCAGCCGACGGAGGCCGGAAGCCATCGCAAGGTTGAAGCGACGGACCCCGGCCATCCGGTCGTCGTAGAAGCTGTATGCCTCGGCCACGGCCTCATGCGTAAGATCGCCTCTTCTCCCGGTCCTCAGCGAGTTGAAGGCCTAGGAGTCGGGCGCCCTCGTGGCAGCCGATGGCATAGTCGGCGCCCTGACCAGCTCAGCTCCTTCTCCCTCCTGCGCTCCTCCCGTGGTCTCGCTCATGCCAGCAGGGGCTGCGCTCGCGGAAGGTCCAGGCCAACCCTCGGATGGGTCTGCCAAAGGAACTTTCGGTTGCTTCCTGGCAGCTGTCTCACTCAGCTCTCGCGCGCTCTCGGGAGCTGCGGGTGAGACTCGGCCAGCCGGTTCTTCGTGGTCCAAGGGCGGGGGAGATCCCCTCGGACCCTCAACCTCTATCATTTCAACCTCCCCTCCAGCATCAGGAGCCGGAGAGTCTTCCCTCTCCTCCTCGGCGGTTGCCCCTTCTTGGGTCTCGAGAGCCGCCTCTTCTAGGACCTTGGCGGCCACCTTCTCCTCCTGGAATTTGGCGGCTGCCTCCTCTTGGGCTTTGGCCGCCACCTCTTTCTGACCTTCAGCGGTGGCCGTCGAGGGAGGCGTCAGCAGCAGTGCACACTGACACCTAGGGTCGGCGGGTCATGAACTTCAGACCGTTGGGGCGACGTCATTGCATGCGCCGCCACAGCAGTGTCCGCGTCAGCTCTACCGCCGGTGTCCTCAGACGCCGACGTCGTAGCAGCCGCAGCCGGACGCATTGCAGCGATCAACGACGGAGGCCTACACACCGCCAAACAGGTCAGAAACAAACTAGCCCAAATGAAACTTACACCTAAACTGAAGATGCAGGGACTTAAGCCCTCGATTGGTGGATTGGGATCCTTCGGATCCGGGGAAGGGCCAGTTGGCCCGCGTCCGAGGGTTGTGCCGCTACAGTTTCTGCCACCTGGACTGTGGCGGTCGCTGCCGCGGTCTCGGAGTCGACCTCTGTGCTCGTCAACCCCTCGGTTCTCGTCCTCTTCGACAAAGGCGGAATCACGTCCTCGGACGACGTCGAGCTCCCGACGTCAACCGAAGCCGCCGCCTGCGGCGCAACAAACCCAGGGGTCGGGGTCGGAACCCCCGGCCTTGCACCTATAATTGAAGGGGCCCCAACCGACGGAGCCCCAGCAGACCTCTGAGCACGCCACGCAGTCAGCGCAGAAGCTGTCGAATTACCAGTTTGGAACGACTTCAAGCCAGCACGGCGCCGTCTCTTGACGGCCTTCTTCTTCTTGGCCAGGGACACGTCTGCGGCGCTTGTCCCGACTACGTCCCTTGACCCGGGCACGGCCCCCGACAGGACCTACAGCAACGACAATGACTAAGTCTTCGACTCCTATCCACGACCCGACGCGATCCACTCTAGGAACTCGAATAACACAGGCAAGAGGAGGCCAACTCACTAGGGTCGGGTGAACCTTGTCAATGGGCCGCGGTCCCTTGGACATCTCGTCGGAGACGTCTCCCTCCAGTAGCCTGTCGACCCGCTGGACGACCTCTCGGTCGCTCAGTTCGATCCTGCCCACCTCCCGGGTGGCATCGTCCTTCCTGATGAGGACACCACACCTTCTATTCCAACCATTGATGGACCAATCACTCGAGCCCGTGCACGTGATATCAATTATATGATTCCGCTTATGAATAATGGAGAGGACCTAAATGCAAGGGAAGTCCTACCGGAAGGTCTCGGACTCCTGAACAACACCAGTTTGTGACGACCACCACGACTTCAAACAAACTCCGATTTTGATGTTTAAGTACTTGTTGGAAAGCTCCTCACGTCTACTTTCCAACGGATCCAGCCTCATCTTTATACCATATCGAAGTTAGAGCCAATTGTCATTTGAAAATAGAAGGTGCTGCGTCACCTAAACTTGGGCCGTTGGCCCGTGTATCAAGTTGAGCCCGTTAGGGGCGCGTCCTAGGGTTTGAGGGCGACCTCAGCACCCCTGTGGTCGTCCTTTCTCCTATTTAAAGGCCCCAGCCGCCGTCAAAACACTCAGGTTTTCTTTTGTTATAGTTTAGCTCTTATGCAAACTTTCTGATCTTCAGTTGTGTCCAACGACCACCTATTAGACAGCTTTGAGAACCTCATATTGTGAGAGATTTCTGGTTTGCCACATCTTGTTCTTGTTTGTTCTTCAATTGCTTGCAGGAATTGATCTTCGTGATCAGGTTGATCTTGCTGTCCAGCATGGTCAATAACCATTCGGAGTTGGTTCTACGATTGCTAAAGCGCACACGACTTGTTCGTTTGTAGTCTGATCGTGAGGGTCGACTCCACCAAATCGATAGTTATCACCTCACCGAATGATCGGACACCTTAAGTCCTATCACTTCCCCTCATAGTTGTTTATGGGGAAGGCTCGGAAACGCTGCGACTGAACCCGACGCCGCACGAAGGTAGCAATGACGGCGGCGTCGTTCAATCCCTTGTTCCTCAGCCGCCGGATCTTCTACAGCAATGGCCTCAACTCGTCCTTCTCCTCTGCTGTCACCTTGGCCTTCCACATGTCGGTCGCCTTGGCTGACGCATTGCGAAAAGCTGGGAGGCCGGGGGTGGCATTCTTGATGTAGAACCACCCGTCATGCTAGCCCTTCAAGGACTTCTTCAGCGACACCTTGATGTACTCCTTCGTCTCAGCGCTCCGAAGCATGATCGCGGCACCGCCGACCTGCCTAGCCGCTTGAAAGAAGTACCACCATAGCCTCAGGCCCGGAGCCAACCCTAGGTACGCTTCGCAAAGCGTGATGAAGATGGCGATCTGGAGGATACCGTTAGGGTTGAGGTGGTGGAGGCACACGCTGTAGTGGAGCATCAGCGTGCGGAAGAAGAAGGTGTCCGGGAGCGCCAGCCCGCGCTCGTGGAAGGCGAGGAAGCTCACGATCTTCACCTCCGACGGCGCCAGCACCTCCTGGTTCTCCACCGCCTCCCATTCGCCGGCTTCCATCGACGGCAATAGTCCAGCGCCATGGTACGACTCGAGCACTTCTTCCGAGACGACAGAGGACTTCCACGCTGCTTCCATCACAGCCACGATGAAGACGAAGATGATGAAGACGAGGACGGTCGCAGTGGCCGCCGAAATCGACGCAATGACGATGAAGACGAAGACGATGAGCTCTGTATGCTAAGGCGAGCTAGCGCAAGGAAGCTTAGAGACGAAGACAACGAAGGGCCGGTGAATTTCGAAATCACCGCGCCCCCTTTTTAAAGACTACCAGGGGGTGAACGTTACTCACCCCACTAACCACGACGCGATGGCGCAGTAACTGCGCCATCCTGGGTGTGCATCATGACGTGCACCTGACATGCCGGTGCCTCACTCATTGACTAGTGGGGCTGGACACCCCCTCGCCACCTCCGCCACGATAGAGGTGACGCAAGCCTGTCTAACACACCAGTTAATGGTTGACAGGCGCCAGTTGATGGGACGCGCACGCTTGAAGAGCCGCGCTCCCACCGCTGTCTGATCGGCATCATTCAACCGACCGGATCTACCGGAGGTTACATTTCTCAAACGTCATATCCGCCGTCCACGTGGAGGCAGCGGAATCGTGCAATCGTCGAAAGCCGTTACCGACACCTGTTACTGACGCCGTGAGTCATCTCATAGATCGGGACAAACGAGAGGTCGGGCGACAAACCGACCGGTCCGATACTTGCTCGGGGCGCTGATCATAAAAAACGACTGGGCTGCCCAGTTTGACCTAGGCGCAATGCTGATCATGAGATGAGGTCGGCCCGACCGGTTCAGTCTAGGCATATGTCCCGATACTCAGCTGATAACAAAAATCAGCTGATAACCGACCTCAAGGGTTGGAAACTATCAAAGACTAAGCCCACGACCGACCATCCAGATCGCTCTGGGGCTAAGGGGCTACGCCCTACGGGCGCGCTCGCGCGCATCCGTAGGATCGATCATCGACGAACGATGTCGAAGACGAAGACTAAGCCCACGACCGACCCTTCGAATCGCTTGGGGCTCGGTGGCTACGCCCTACAGGCGCGCTCACGCGCTCCAGTAGGATCGACCATCGACGAACGATGTCGAAGACGAAAACTAAGCCTACGACCGACCCTTCGGATCGCTCGGGGGATCAGAAATCATATTTCAGTAAGGGTCAGCCCAGCGCCACCTCAACAAAGATTGCAAACGGCCCAGGGCTCAGGGCTACTGTTGAGACAATATACTCCAGGTACTTACGGACCCGGATTGCCCATCTACAAACTATGATCTATAACTCGTCTATGGCCCACGAAAGTTCATATCCCCCTAAGAACGTCCCAACCTTAGAGGTTGGAACCGCGCAAGTGTCCAAGCTTGACCGACGAAAGGTCGAAGCTACACGACAACAAAATTCAACCTGCTAACGGCTAGAAACCAAAGCTTTGACCCGACCCCTGGGTCCCCCAGGGGTCAGGCACCGCATTAACAACCAACCACTGACAACCGCAGAGATTTTTGCTAATGTACAGCAGGAGGTAAAGCAACTTTGCCGAGAGGTAAAGCGTTTCAGAAGTTGGTAAAGCTACCAAGTGATCCGTAAAGCAAAATAAAAAGTATCATTCGTCCTCCACGACTAAACAAAGGATGTACGAAGGCCACCGGCCAACTGCATCGGTGCCAGCGGGTGTCACGCAACCAACTCAGGCAACGACCGAGACCCTCACCTAGCGGAGCGCTAGCAGGTTCCGTAGATACTAAGTTGATGCCCTGGTCTGACCCCTGTAGAAGGGGTAACATGGGGTATTAAACGAAGGGGAACAAGTGAAGTGAAGTTAGCTTAAGTGGTATTGTGTCAAAGCCCTTCTGCATTATATTCGTGTTCTTAAATTTATTTAATTTGATCTCTCTCGTTTTTGAATGTAAAGTATTACGCTTCTTGACGGTTCGAATCAAGTTAATTTTTGAATCTGTGAAATATTTGAATACGAAGAGCGTACAAATATTTTCTTCGATTATATAAATTTTACTGTGCCAAAGAATGTTGAACCAGGACGAAGGCTCAACGACAACCAGGACGAAGGCTCGACGCCGCACTGCGCGAGCGTATTTATTAAACGCTGCTTAATTTTTGAGGTCCGATTCAATGCGGGGGCGGCAGCAGGCGGCAGCACGGGACGGGGGTGTGACTGCCTTTGCTGTACTCCCACTCTCCAAGTGATCGACGGCGTGGACGTCTTAATTCTGTTCTGATTTTGAGGCATTAACAACTGCAAGGCATTAACGTTAAACCTGATTTTGCAGAAATTTTGTTAGCGACACGTTAGGCTAACAAATACCAGATCAATCCGGATAAAGTTAACAAATTTCAGTTTTTTTAATGCTAACAATCGACGGACATAGTGGTTCTTTTTTTTGCCAAAAAAAGGATCAAAAATAGTTAACCGTTAAAAGGTGTCTGAAGGAAAAATTTCAACTATCGAATTTATAGATAACTTTGAATACATTTTACTGTGTGTACATAGCGTAATTATCTCTGTTAAAGAGACATATAAAAAAAACTGTGCTATTTAAAAAGTAAAAAAAATTAACTAACCGATGGATTTTTTCGACAGCTGGTTGGTTGTAGAAAATCGGAGTGGTTTCTGAAATCTTGGTGACCGATCTGACATTCATTCTGAATCCAATTTGCCTCTGCTT
>BCLF01000132.1:0-19363 GCA_001602275.1 Zoysia japonica
TTGTATGAACTCATTTGCATTGGCGTAGCTAGGATTCAAACCTAGGATGGGCCGACAAATGTTTTTCCTCGCACAACAAATTTAAAGTGACAAATTTGTAATAGAAGTTCAAAATTTAATGTCGGACATTTCAAAAACTCAAGAAAATTCCCACTATTGCTAAACACTTCGGTGGTGTTTAGATTTTTCGAATTGAGGATAGGGTTTGGGATTGAGAAATGAATGAAAGGTTAGGATGTAATAGGATAGATGAATGGAAGATCCAGATCTTTCTCTTTCTTTCTTTTTCCCTATCCCAAACTTCTTTTCCCTGATTCCAAACGCCACCTTCACTTCCATCGTGCCCGTGAAATATCAATCCTTAATTCAAAAGAAACCTCAAACATCTAGGTGAATAAGCCAATCTATTTTTGTAAAGCCACGCCTTCTCACTACTCACTTTCATAGCTTTATCATCAATTACTGCACCAAAAGTCAAATAAGCATTGTACCTCTCTTGGGCTTCATTATGTGCACTATCAATACTAGTCGCATGCTTATCTAATGCATCTTCTCTATTCCAATTACTCTATCCATCGTGAGTAAATGGAGTCCCCCCCCCTCCCTTTTTTTCTTTAAAATAATAAGCATACAAAAAGGACATATGAATCAAAAGCATACGGATGGTCCATTGTCTTCAATTAAACCATGACCAGCTGCATCTGTGGACGGAATCGAAGCGAAGATGAAAAGGTTTCCTTTGCTGCAACTTTCTGAAAAAGTGATGCAATATCTTTATCTCTTTTCACACTTCACAAATCTGCAATTAAACAAATCAATTGTAAAAAAAAGTTACAAATTTGCGTGCGGCCTTGAGTGAGACACACAAACAAAGTTTTCAATGTCAGCTTTGAGCCACGGCGATTGAAAAAAGAAAAGCCAACTTCAACCTGGAGGCAACTTGCATGCGGCCTGTCTCGGAACGAAGAACCAGAGCACCTCACCATGCGGGACGGCGGCACCCCAGCCAGGCCAGGCGCGCCAACCCAGCGTTCCTCCACCTGGATAAGGCCTCTGGGTTGCTGCCGGCAGCCACCGGTGCCGCGTCCTCCGTCGTCGTGACCGCGCCGGCCGCCGGATGCCCCCCGAAACCTAGCACGCACTTGCCTTTGCTTCTGCGGCCTGCCTCTCTCGCCGGATTGCGACGCCGTGGAGGTGGAGGCGAGATGGTGATGAGCCCTGAAGCGGAAACGGCCCAGGCGCGGATACCGTGTCCGACTGGTTAGGCCTACCAGCTCATGCCCAGTCAGGATGGGCCTTTTTTAAAATTAGTCCAGCCCAGTACTCAACATGGCCTAATTAAGAGTGTCGTGGGCCTGCTCTAGCTGAATCGCGGCTGAATGTTATCCCGCAGAACAGTTTATTACTGGTAATCCATAGGAACTAAACCATGACCTCAGAAATTGCAGCAAAATAAAGAAACTAGTTGCTCCTAATTTCGATTACTCCCTCCGATTGTTTTACCAAATATCAAAAAACAAATTGAATAAAGTATAATTGGCAAGCAGGTACTCCAGTAAGCTTGCGTCCTAGTGGGTCCCAAGTGAAATCCGACGGCCGGGCTACGGCGTCAACAGGCAGCCATCACACGTCTTAAAGTAATCTCCAAACGCCATTTCAGTGGTCAGTAAGGGGCCTCACTTCCAAATCACCGAATACGAATAGAGTACCAGCTGCAGTTTTTGTTTTCATGCTTTGTTGCGCTATTCACAGTCACCGTAACAGCAAACCAACAATCATCTATCAATGCCATTGCCATGCCGTTCAAGGCACGGTCAATTTTTGAATGGCTGAAGACTGCCACGAGACCCGGGCGGCGGACAGGACAGAGATCGATCTATCAGGTGCATCAGGGAATTTCGGGAGTCGTACCTGAAACAGTCAATCTCAGTAACCCGCAAATGAACAAGCGAAACAACATCGAATATTTGTATATATGTACATTCCATAAATGATAAAGACGGATCTTAAAATCTTTTATAGCGTATAACTTTCGTACAGTGTGATCGACGACGCGTACATACATGGCGCAGCTTCTAATTCCTTATTGAAAGTCAAAAGACCAGGATGAACACTACCTTTCCATAACAATTTTTTTTTTTAAAAAAAAAGCGCATGCGTGCTCTCGATCTCGACCAAAAAACTATCGCATGCAGCACGCGAGGCAAATTTCCTCTTGAGAAAGCGTGTGTCTGAACACGACGCACTTCACAATGTACTGTTACGTATTCACAGGGTCTGCACGCAAGGGCGGGTGATGACCGTAATAAGGTGCTAGTAATTGATCTAAGCAGACCAGATGCAGAAAGTCTACGGAGATATCCGCTGGTCAGGTCTCATATCTCGTGGCTTGTCGCATCTCCTAACCCTGCACGGGGGACTTTAAGCTAGTCATAGTCATGGAGTCGAGTTCAAATTATTCTTCGTACATGTAGTAGGTCTACCATGGCATATAACTAGTCTTGATCTCGTCCCCTGTTCACAGTCCATGCAGTCTACAGCAATCACGATCCTACTTATTGATCGGATCAATCAGTATAGTCTCACTCACATCAAGCAATCAGTAATATTCAGTATTCTAGAGGAGGTTAATCGAGTTGGAGTGGACAAAAGATATTTAATCTTCGTACTAACTAGTAGGTTAAGAGGCGACAAAAACATCATCAGATAAAGCGATATCTTTCAGTTGATATCTGAATTGTGATGCTAAGGCTTGTTGTTGGCCTTGTTTTTCTGCGTTGTGCCGTCATCGTTGTAAATTTCAGGCAAAAGGCTGGAAACAACGAGCCAAGACGAATCAAAAGACGGTTCTTGGCGTACCATTGCGTCGCTCCTGCGTGTTCGATTCGACGATAGATAGTTCAGACAAGGACCTCCATGTGTCAAACGAGAGAGAGAGAGACGAACCGCTGCTGCGACCTGTCGGTCGTCTATCTACTTGCAGCCAGCAAGTTGTGCTCTGGTTGACCAATCGCGGCGAACCAAGGTATAAACAATCAGCGTAGTTGGCAGGGAGGATAGGATTAACTGGACCTGAAAACCACACAGCCGTACTAGTATACAACTCGATCGCATCTTTTGGTGAGAGTTCCCCTTCCTCAGTCCAGACACGATGGAGAGGAAGAAGAAGCAGCGCCTGCCGGTGTCCTTCCTTCTGTTCTCCTTTGCCATGATCTACTACTGCCTTCTTTTTCTTCTTCCGGGATTCTGTGCAGCCGCGAGCAACGAGCAGTTTGTCTTCTCGGGCTTCGGCGGCGCCGGAGCCAGCGCCAGCGACCTTACCCTCGACGGCGCGGCCAGCGTGTCACCGCAAGGTCTCCTCAAGCTGACGAACAACGGGGAGAACACCGACGGGCACGCGTTCTACCGGACGCCGTTCCGGTTCAAGGACTCCCCCAACGGCACGGCGCGGTCCTTCTCGGCGACCTTCGTGTTCGCCATCGTCCCCGGCTACGCCCCCGACCTCAGCACGGACGGGATGGCGTTCCTCGTCTCCCCGACGACGAACTTCTCCGACGCGTCGTGGGCGCAGCACATGGGCTTCCTCGACGGCAAGGCGATGAACCGCACCTTCGCGGTCGAGCTCGACACGATTCAGAACACCGAGATGCAGGACGTCGATGGGAACCACGTCGGCCTCGACGTCGGCGTCCCCGTCTCCGCGCCGGCGCACGGTGCTGGGTTCTACGACGGCGCGGACGGTGCGTTCAGGAGCTTGAATCTTGATAGCGGCGAGGCGATGCAGGTTTGGGTGGAGTATGATGGGGAGAGGAAAGAGGTCAATGTCACTCTGGCTTCCATGGGAGTCGACAAACCATCCAAGCCTCTGCTCACCAACGTTTCCGACCTCTCGTCCGTGCTCACCGACAGAGCGTACGTTGGTTTCTCCGCCGCGACCGGTCCCATCAAGTCGCAGCACATCGTGCTCGCATGGAGCTTCGCGGTCGACGGACCTGCGCCACCCATCGACTACAAGAACATGCCGAAGCTGCCTTCAGCTGGCGGTACCAACAGTCCGTCCAAGGTCTTGAAGATCGCGTTGCCGATCGCGGTTTCAGCGTTGATCTTGGCGGCGGCGGCTGCAGCAGTTCTGTTCATCCGGCGGCAGACGTACGCCGAGCTGAGAGAAGACTGGGAGGTGGAGTTCGGGCCGCACCGGTTCTCGTACAGGGACCTGTTCGCCGCGACGGAAGGGTTCAAGACCAAGAACATCCTCGGCGTCGGCGGCTTCGGCAAGGTGTACAAGGGGGTGCTTCCGAAGTCCAAATCCGAGGTCGCCGTCAAGAGGGTGTCCCACGATTCGAGCCAGGGTATACGGGAGTTCATCGCCGAGGTCGTCAGCATCGGCCACTTGCGGCACCGCAACCTCGTGCAGCTGCTCGGTTACTGTCGGAGAAAGGGCGAGCTGCTACTCGTCTACGACTACATGGCGAACGGCAGCCTGGACAAGTACCTCCACGGCGAGGAGAACAAGCCGGTGCTGGACTGGGACCGGCGGTTCAGCATCATCAAGGACGTGGCGTCCGGGCTGTTCTACCTCCACGAGAAGTGGGACAAGGTGGTCATCCACCGCGACGTCAAGGCGAGCAACGTCCTCCTCGACGGCGCGATGACCGCGCACCTCGGCGACTTCGGCCTCGCGCGGCTGCACGACCACGGCGCCGACCTGCAGACCACGCGCGTTGTCGGCACCATGGGGTACATCGCGCCGGAGCTCGCGCGGTCCGGGAAGGCGTCGCCGCTCACCGACGTGTTCGCGTTCGGCGCTTTCCTGCTCGAGGTCGCCTGCGCGCGGCGGCCCGTCAGCACCGGCGCCGCGCAGCACGGCCGGAAGCTGATGCTGGTGGACCGGGTCCTCGAGTACTGGCAGAAAGGCGCGCTGCTGGAGACGGTCGACGCCAAGCTGCAGGGCCGGTACGACGCCGACGAGGCGCGGTTGGTGCTCACGCTCGGGTTGATCTGCTCGCACCCGTTCCCCAGCGCCAGACCCACCATGCGGCACGTCATGCAGTGCCTCGACGGCGACGCGCCGCTGCCCGAGCTGACGCCGGCGAACATGAGCTTGCTCAGCATGATGCAGCAGAGTGAAGGGTTGTCGACGTTCGACCAGTCCTCCGCGCAGCACCAGCAGTACCCGTGGTCGGCGGTCAGCGTGGACACGATGACGCCGGACATAACAGAAGGTCGATGATAATCATAATACCGTACGATTAGGCAGGCGTGCTATATTGTGAATATAGGATCTAGATCTAGCTGCTCCCAATCTGATGTCCATGTTGATTGACATTTTGTCCCTAAATTCAAATGTGCTGTGGTTGACTTGTAAATCCTTGGAAAAATATTAGAAGCTCTTGTCACTTGTAAGTTGCTAGGTACTTTGTTAAAAGAAAATTTCTTCTCCTAGCTACTGACTGAGAATGAAAAGGAAACAAGCATCTTGAACAGGTACGTCGACTAGAACTCGAACATAGACTGAAGATTTGTTTTGAACGGCAATTTTCGAACATCCCCATCTCGCTCAGATCAAAGCCACGAACGACGCCTTCCACTCTGTGTTCTTCAGAGATCCACCGTCTCTGAAGACGCGCAACAAGTTGACGAGCGGCCGGCGCTTCCATTTTCGGCGCCGTCGACGCACGTGTAGCAGAGCATCGAGAACAGAATCTTCATGTGGTTTTAAGTTAAATAATCGCCAGTTCGAAAAGTCAACTTGGAAGTTCCAAAGTCTTCTTTCTTCTTTCTTTTTATACGTCAGTTTTTTATTGCAATAAATTTTCATGCAGGTGCTTATGTCAACATCCCTAATATGTATAGGTGGGTATGTAAAACTTCCCTTATGTGTAAGCAGGTTTCTTTAATTTTTTTTTCTAATTTAAATAGAGTCTTTCAACTAAAAGTGATGCTCTCACTTCTCATTATCTATTACTAATATCTTAGTATTTTGTAAAAAAAAGAAGAAGAAGTTACCACCACATTTCACTCTCAAGGTGTAGAAATTACCACACTGGTTGGATAAACACCTCCCAACATTATAGTTATAAAAAAAGAATGCATTTATACATATTTTTATAAATAACACATCATTGGCATGATAAGCAAAAAATACCTCACAGATTGTAAATCACACACTAGTTTTTTCAACAAAAAACTTGCATGAAAATAATAGTGATATAACATAACAATGGTAAAAACAAAGAGGATAATACAATATTTAGATATAGTTAGATTGTGGATCTAAGGCACCCAAACGCACACGCTAACCTTCTAGTTAAATACTCCTATAACAAACAAAGTATCCCTGTAGTACAACAAAGACAAGAAACGAATAAAATTCCTGTTACATGATTTGGAAGAACTGTGTAATAAGCAAATCGTTCCAGTGTTGCTCACAAATTAAAGCCATTTTATAGGAAAACCAGATCGAATAGCTAGTCTGCCTTCCAGTGGAGAAAACAGAAGCGTGGGCTGTCAGCAATGCAACATGTCCAACAGTACAGGATCCAAGATTTTAGCCAGGCAGGCATGTAGTAGTCAACAACGACTAAGTCCCAAGTCCAAATTAAAAATATTGTTGTATATGATTATCTAACGTGGATTGAGAGTGGACCTTTATATAGTAAGCCACTTGTTTTCTTGCTTCCAAGTTGTAAGCTTGTGCAGCTTTTGAGGAGTCATGAAGTAAGATGTACGTACATCTTACGTCCACGTGATGAATGCATGGTACAGTCCCCGAAAGCAAGTGCATAAGCACAACTACCCTAATAAGGCCTAAACCTTACTTCAACGTGAATGGGCCTCTTAGAATTCTACATTCAATGGGCTAGCCAATATCTGTGGGCTGGGATCTCTTTCAGACTCGAAGCCCGGCAACAGAGCAAGACCACGCTGATGCTCAAGCCAATATTACCGGGCCTATCGATGAGGTGAGGCCGATGTATGACGGCTCAATTAGCACGTCTGACAGATTTTTGGTGGCGAAGAACAATGGTTTCTTGGGTTTTGCCATTCCGAGGAGAGCCATGATCACGTTGATCTGCGTCGTGCCTCCAGCTGAGAACCCACGCCCTGCATCGCGTCTCGGCGGCTAATGAGACTCAAGCTCGTGAAGCTGCCTCTCTTGTCGTCGACGTAGTAGCCTGCATCGTGTGACTGCACCGAGCTGAGGCCGTTGATGTCGTGGAACTCGATGTTCTGCACGGCCACGGTGTTGAGTTCCACGGCGAACCTGTGGTTGCTCGCCTCGCCGTCGTTACATGGATGCTGGTGAGGCCGATGTACTGGTCCCTGAGCGCGCCCGGCAGGGACGAAGACGAGGGCCAGGCCGTGCGTTGAAGTCGGTGTAGCTGGAGACGATGCCGAAGATGAAGGTGACGGAGAAGGACTGCACCGCGCCGTCCGGAGATGAGCGGAGGCGCAGCGGAGTCGGGTGGAAGGCGTGAGCCGTGACCTTTTTGGTGTGTCGAGGCGGTGTTGGTCATCTCGATGAGGCCGGTGGACGTGATCGTGGCGGAGCCGTCGAGGGTGAGGTAAAGGTTGGCGCCGGTGTAGCCGGAGTTGTAATACCCTCTTTCAGTAAACAGTGTCTTTGTGTCACATGTACCAATTTTTTGATCGATAGCTAGTACGCACATTAAGAATGAAATGATATTATTACACGTACGGGTTTAACATACTACATGTCTTCGGAAACAGCCTAACAAATATAGCTTATATTACAATCAACTAGTCGATGCAGCGACTCTTATTCAAACATCACACCTACTAGACAACTACTACTAGACCAAAGGCAACACTCGAGCGAAGAGCGAGACTTCTAATCTTTATAGTCGACGTCATCCTTCTCGTCTTCATCTTCTGAACAAACAACTGCAAAAGGAGGAGTGAGTACAAAAGTACTCAGCAAGTCTTAATGGTAGGGAGAGGTAAGGTTCGCGAAAGCGAAGTAAGAAAAGGCTGAGGGTTTTTATTTTTGCGGAAAACAAGTTTTCATGCAGGGGCTTTCTAATCGATAGGTTTTCAAACAGAACAGAAAACAATATTTATCATATTTTAGTAGGGTAAACCTGAGAAAGTCTTTCCCTCTTTCCATCAGTTCTCAAGTTTTAATCGGGCACTAGCACGCATCCATACAGGCCCTCGGCACATAGCCAACATATTTCTAAAACACGGACGTCTACGCCCACTCACACATCAAAGACATTATAAAAAAACTAATAAAAAACTAATCATAGGGTACCCGAACAAATAGCATGTCAATACCGTGACAACGGCCTATCCGAAAGGATTTTTACGCTCAACAGAGATTGTACACTGTATCTACAGGTTATGCTACTCCTGATTAATAGAGTTGTACAATGCCTACCCCACAACTACATAGGTTTCCACAGAATCCACCCAAGACGCATCCAGGGGCTATCCGTCGGGGTTTCACTCCCGATGACGTGACGATACATTTTCAGAGCCAGATCGTGAAGATTCACCACAGTCACATCTTTTTGTGGTCCCTTACTACGTCGGGTATTACCAAAACAGGGGCTATATCCGTGAGCCTACGGTCTCATGACGCGGGTAATTACATAGTCGAAAACCGGACAGCGAGTTATCTCACGCTTTGCTCTTGGCCTCTTGTGTCACTTCGACCTCTTAGTGGCTCAATGTGAAAAACCTACATAGCGTGGATAAGTCTCACCCAATATGTACAAGTTCTGTGGTTGCACAAAAATTGCTAAGTTGAGCACTAACGAACCGGTCCTTATATGGCAGGGGTGACGGACTCGTCCACGGCAGGTGAACCATACCGAAGTCTATACACCTATCACCATCACCATCACCTCTTGTGAACCCCACCTCACGATCAAAATCATCACTCTTCACCTAGCACCAGTTGCACTAATCTCGACCCATTTTATTTCACTCACACCACCAAACACCTTTTAACGCACTTTGCAAAATGAATGGTGTATGGTGTGGCGGTGCAAGGCACCGTAATTGGGGTCCTAAGCCATTGTACTATTTAAGGCAACTTTCCTATGGATAACAAGGGGGCGTCGTCGAACGGTTAACAAAGTGGCAAATCATATTAACTATATCAAGTAACTGACATTAACATAAAATACTTGGTAACAAGTGGGTATAAAACTACACAATGTTTTAACAGCGTTTAAGAAATAACGGCTAGCATTAAGCTCTATAGGTGCAGTAGTAAAACATGGGTTCAAAGTGGCTCAAGGGGTGTCACATCCCAAACCTCAAGTTAAGTTAAAAAAAATGGGGTTTTAAAAATTTTTCTTTCTTTGACAAATCTAGTTTAGGCCAATTTTAAAATTTTCCTTTAAAAAGAACTAAAGCTAGAAATAGCTTAATAAAATTCAAAATTTCGAAAACTTAAAACTTGAAGTTTGACCAGTGATTGATTTTCCCTTTCGCCTCGAGGTTTTATTTGGAGTTTGAATTTTTCCCAAAAATCTTTAGCACTAAATTCAATTTAGAATTCACATAGAATAGGAAAAAGGAGGGGAAAATCCGAAATTTGCTAGTGGGCCGAAAATTCCTTTCCCAGGCCGGCCCGCTTCCTCTCCTTTTTCTCTCCTCCGGCCCGGCCTGCATCCCACTTTCTCTCCCTCGGGCCCAGCTGCGCTCCTCCCCTGTCGTCTTCCTTGTCACCGCTCGCCGCACGTACGTCGGCCGGCAGGGTAGGCCAGCCCCACCTGGCAGCGCTAGTGAGTCGCACCAAAGGAGGGCAGTGACGGCGCTGCACATCGCCGTCAACCTTTGCCATCGTGCCGGAGCCGGGGGGAAAAGCAACGTCATTGACGTTCGGTTGAGCAGCGGCCTTGTCGCGACGCCATTGAAGCCGGCCACCGCCCGCCGCTTGCCGACCTGCCAACGTGCCGAGGTGGCCGTGCGCTGATCTCCCGACGAAGCTAGACAACCGGGCCGTGGACACGAAGCCGCCAATTATTCTAAAGCCGCCAAAACCTGCTGCCCACTGAGCCTGTGTCGAACCACACCGCCAAGCGCCGCCCGGCTATAAAAGAAGCCCAACGTCACGCTCTCGCGTCCCCTTCACTCCACCACCTCCCAGAGCAAGTCCATGACCCCGCCCTCACCGGAAACCGCCCTCCACCACCGTCAATTTTGCGTCCTCCCCAACCTCGGCCGCCGCCACCCCTCTCCGGTGAACACCCCCTTCCCGGCCGCCCTTCTCAAATTACCCGCACAAGTAACCTTTCAAGTCCCCTAGGAAGCTAACCGAGCAAGAGAAATAGGTAGCCGTAGCGCCGTTTGGCCGGTGCACGGGAGTCACCGCCATGCTCCGCCACCCACATGCCGTCTGCCGTCGTTTCCAGTCGGCTGGCAAAATCACGCTCGTCATCACGTGTTCCCGGTCATAGGGAAAGTGCAGGCCAAGTTTCGTGCAAATTCGAGGTCTGTGCCGCCGGGAACGCACGCGCAAATCCGCACGCCCAGAGCGCGTCCAGAGCGCCAGAGCGAGTCCAGAGCGCGTCCGGAGCGCGCTCTGGCACGCTACGTTTCCGCTCCGACAGAAGTCGAATGCTAACCCCAACCCCACTGTTGCGTAGAGTTCAACCCAAGGATTCTGGGACGCTAGTTGTTGCCTCGAGACTTGTGGTCAAGTTGCCGGGAACGCGGACCGAAGTCGGGAGCGCGTCCGGTATCGCCGGAAGCGCGGCCGACCCGTTCGAATCCCGTTCCAGCCCGGCAACGAGTCGCCTGAAGTCAAGGACACTGGCCAGTGAGCTTTAGAACACGTCACACCCATCGCGACACTTTCACGTGTCCACGAAAACTCTGAACTTTCCCGTGTCCACGAAAACCCCGAACTTTTCCGTGTCCATGAAAACCTCAAACTTTCCCGTGTCCTTGAAAACCCTGAACTTTTCGTGTCCATGAAAACCCCGAACTTTCCCGTGTCCATGAAAACCCTGAACTTTCGCGTGTCCACGAAATCACCGAACTTTCCCGTGTCCACAAAAACCCTGAACTTTCCCGTGTCCACGAAAACCCCGAACTTTCTCATGTCCACGAAAACTCCGAACTTTCTCGTGTCCACGAAAACCCCGAACTTTCCCGTGTCCACGAAAACCCCGAACATTTCCGTGTCCACGAAAACCCCGAACTTTCACATGTCCACAAAAACCCCGAACTTTCCCGTGTCCACGAAAACCCCGAACTTTCCCGTGTCCACGAAAACTCTGAACTTTCACGTGTCCATGAAAACCCCGAACTTTCACGTGTCCACGAAAACCCTAAACTTTCCCGTGTCCATGAAAACCCCGAACTTTCACCACAACCCACAGGTCCACGGGGAAATCCCCGATTTCGGGCACCTGAGTGCCCAGAAGGCATGGACACTGGCCGAACCCCGTGTCCAGACAGATTTTTCTGCAGTCCGTCATAGCACATTGCCGGTAACTTTGCCGCCACATCCTAACTCCAATCATCACAACCAATATACCATTGGAACCCACATCATGAGCCCTACCATCCTAGCCTATTCAAACTCCATAACTTGTTTGGTGATTGTTTCTTTTCTTAGTTTCTTAGTTGTTCTTTGGTAGTCTTATTATAACTATTGTTTGTAGCAGAAGAAGAAGAAGTTGAAGCCGCCCAAGAGCCCGAAGAACCTGAGGCTGAAGCGGACTTCGAAGAAGCAACTGAAGGCAAGTTCTAACCCATCTTAAGCCCATTGAACCCATGTTTTATTTACCGCGCCGATAGACAGCAATGCTAGCCTACTTTGGAATGTGCTAAACCTTGTGTAGTTTAATACCTATTTGATCTTAGGTATTTATATTTATGTCAGTAACTTGCTGTATAAATATAGATATTTCCCTTGGAAACCATTACCGACGTGTCCTTGATAACTATAAGAATTCCGTTCCTAGTTAGTTTTAGGGAACAGATACTACCTTGTTACTAGAACTGCTCAGGACTCCATCTGCGGTGCTCTACACCGCCACACCATTTACCATTAATTTCCAAAATGAGTTAAAAGAGTTTGGTGGTGTGAGTATCAACAAAAGGGATGGGATTAGAACAACTGGTGCTAGGTGAAGAGGGGATGTTTCTGGCCGTGGGGTGGGACTCACCTGAGGTGATGGTGATAGGTGTATAGGCTTCGCTGTGGTCCACCTGCCGTGGACGAGACCGCCACCCCTGCCATATAAGGACTAGTTCGTTAGCCCTCGACTTGGTAATTCCCGTGCAACCACAGAACTTGTACTTTTTGGGCAGGACTTATTCCCTCTACGTATTCTTTCCACATCGAACCACTGCGGGGTCGGTAGTGAAGACACAAGGGAACAGGAGAAGGGCGTGAGATGACTCGCTGCCTGACCTTCGACGGTAATTGCCCGTGTCATGGGAGCGTAAGCCCACAGATATAGCCTCTGGTTTGGTAATACTCGGGATTGGAGGGGACCAGGAAAAGACGTGAATGCGGTGAATATTCACGACTCGGCTTCGGGAATGTATCGACGCGTGGAAAACCCCGAGGGATGGCCTCTGTTTACACCTTGGATGGAATCTGTGGAAAAATGCGTAGATGTGGGATAGGCGTTATGCAACTCTAATGATCAGGAGTAACATAACCTGTGGGTACAGTGTACAACCTCTGCAGAGTTAAAAATCTTTCCGGATAGGCTATTGTCACGGTATTGACATGCTATTGTTCGGGCGCCCTACGATTAGACTTTATTCATTGCCTTGATACGTGAGTGGGTGTAGCTACTCGTGTTTTGGAATTGCTTGGCTATATGCCTAGGGCCGGTACGAGAGTGCTTACGCCCAATATAAAACTTGAGAACTGCGGAGAGGAGTGAAAACCTTTCCCAGGTCCACTCTACTAAAATATATCAAATGCTTTTCTCTCTTCTTTAAATTCTCTTCTAATAGGAAGCCGGCATGAAAACATGCTTTCCGCAAAACTTTACCCTCAAGTTGTCCTTGCTTCGCTACGGTGAAACCCCTTACCTACTTCTTGTTGAGACTTGCTGAGTACCTTTGTACTCACTCCTTCCGTTGTTGCTATTTTGCTCAGAAGACGAGGATGACATAGAAGATGCTGACTACGAAGAGTAGAAGTCTCGTCCGCCGTCAAGTTGCCTGTGGTGTGTGTATAGACTAGGTGTGATTTGTCTAGAGTCGCTGTGCCGACTCATGCTTATACTCTAGACTTGTTTGTCGAACCTCGTAGGTTGTGTAGTGTGTTGTAATAAAGTACGGGTAATAAATACCACTTTGTTCTGAATGTGCGTACCAGCTACGGATTCAGAGCATGGTACAGGTGGCACATAGATGCTCCTTTCTGAAAGGGGGTCTTACAAGGGGGTGTTAGGACTTGCCTTCAGCGGCGTCCTCGGTTCTTCCTCGTACTCGGGCTCTTCGGGCTCTTTGAACGTGCTCTAGGCGTGCCGGGTGCGTTTCGGGCGTGCCCCGTGCGCATGTCAGCGTTCCCTACCCCGCGGGTGCGTGTGCGACACGGCCAGAGACTGGTGTGCGTGTACAAGGGGGTCCTAGGGTCGGTGGTGGTGGTGCGGCACTTGCCGGGGCCGGCGGGGAGCTGAAACTGCAGCGCGTCGGGCAGAGCGCACTCTGCCCGGCGCGCGCGTGGCGCGGTCAAGGGATTTGCCCTTGCCTGAGCTCCGATTGGCCGGGCTACGACCGCACGCGTGTGTGCCTCATGTGTGCCTAGTGCGCTGTGGCAGTGAGGGGTTCGCCGTGGCCGGCGGTGAGTCGGGACAGCGGCGGCGGCGGTGCCAGAGGCGTGCGGGTGAGGGTGCCGGCGAGGGGGGCAAGGGCCTCAGCAGGAGGATCCCTCCCCGGGCGTGGAGCTGCGCACGGGTTCCAGGAACCTCGTGACACGCTCGGTTTCCCCCTAGGTGGCGTCACGACGGTCGGCGCTGTGAGCCGTGCCATGGCCGGCGGCGGGTCTCGTGGAGAGGTCGGATGGCGCACGTGTCGGCCATTTGGTGAGCTCTGTGAGTTTTCCTATGGTGAGGTGGTGCTGCTGGGCGATCCTATTGGGTTAGTGGCCGCCGGACTCGGAGGGAATCGACGGCGGTGCTAGGTGACCGGCGACGGGGAAGAAGAAGGTGAAGGCAAAAATTTGGGCGAATTTCGCGTGGGAGAGGGTCAGTGCGGACCTGGGCAGTGCGGGGGTGGAGCTAGGGACGTGCGCGTGGGGAGCTAGAGGGGCTCTTATAGCCGACAATCCGGTGGAATTGGTCCGACCGGCGCGGCGCGACGTGTGTCAAGGCGGGTCCGTGCGCTAGCGGCGTGCTGGACAGCTGGCGCGCTGTGAAGGCAGTTGGCCGGCTTCGTGGCAAGCTAGGGAGGTGCCGAGTAGGCGGAAGCACTCCGGGCACGGTCGGCGCACGCCACGGCGCCCCAATTCCGGCCGGCGGCTTGCCAACCCAGAGCTCGGCCTTAAGTGTGCGATGTGACAGGGAGCGGCGAGGATTTAGTGTTGACGGCCGTTGGTCGGCTGCGTGAGGCTTATGAGGAGTTACTCTGCCGGCGAGAGCGGGGGTGGTCTCGGCGGTGCCGGGTTTGGCGGAGTTCGGCGATGGCGTCGCGCGTCCGCCCGGTTTTCCCCCAAAACCGGTTGCGGTTAGCTCTGGGGTGCGAGACAGCGGCCGGACGGTAAGTGACAGAGGGCATCGACGGCGTTCCGGGGCCGTTGGACGATGTACGGCAACAGCGTGGCAGGTGGCGGGCGGCCCCTGCCCTGCGGGGCGCGCTGGGCTGGGCCGGAAGAAGGAGCAGGCCGGCCCAGTGAAGAGGTTTTGGCCCATGCGGGAAATTTGAATTTCCTCCTCCCAAAATTGGCTAGAGGTTAAAGCAATTTCCAAACTCCATTGAACAAGCAATTAAGTTCCAAAAGATTCGAAAGCGAGGGAAAAGAAAACAAGCACTCGACAAGTTTGAATTTTAAATTTTTGAATTTTTTTATTTGCTAGGTTGTTTCTAATTTAATCTCAATTTGGAAAATTTTAAGAAAAGACCTAAAAAACTATGTTGTCAAGATAATTTTTTTTAAAAAAAAAACTCCTCATTTTTCTTGGTTTGAATTTTGGGATGTGACAGGAGTAGACGAACTGCATGCTCTCCGTCGGTAGAAGCTGCGAGGGATGAGAGAACAAGCCCAGGGGAGAGGATTCGGAGCAGAAGGAAGCGCTGGGGCATCGTCATCGCTCATGCAGCATTGCAGCTACTGAGGGCTTTAATTTACTGAGTACGCTGTATAACATGTCTGATAGGTATATTGAGATCAGCAACTGCCAAATAAAGTTCTAATCAGCATCTAAAATTTAATTTTCTAAAAGTGACTTAAGATTTTTTTTTTCATGATATATCAGTCTGTTTGACATTATTGTTTCAGATTCTGATAATAGGAAGAAAGTAAGCAACAGACCATTTGCAATTGATTTTTGTGCCATTGTTTCATAAAAACTTGATTTTTTTTCAATTGTAATTTGAAGTTTCGAACATATCCAAATAAAACCTATAATTAATAAAAAGAAGAGGTCTTGTACACATGTCCAGCTTGGCCCACTAAGACCCAGCCCACATGCCACCCCCTGTTCAATCGTCTTCCTCCTCACGCCAGCGTCCAGACTCGTACAGAACACAGTAAACAGAGAGAAAGAAAGAGAATAGAGAGAGCTCATATGCCCTACTCCGGTGATGAATTAGGAATAAAGGAATGGGGAAAATGATCCATGGACCGAAATCAGACCAATTTTGAGGTGTACTCATCTTCATAATGATATAATATATTTTTATCACAAAATGTTTCACCAATTTAAGAATGGAGGAACTATATTTTTTTTTAAGAAAATAGAAAAGCTTTTTTAGCCTTTGCGTATTCGCACAATTGGAGTTTCACTAGCAATACCAAAGGGTAAACAAATTGATGATCAAATATCAAATCTTGCATGTCGCTGAACATGAATGCGTAAAAGATGACTCTGTTTGAGCTCATTATATTTAAGCAATTACAGTTATGCTGAAAATAGATAGTTCTGTCTTATCAGCACATAATACATTGGAGGAATAAATTCTTCAAGCATTCAGCAGATATCTTTAGATAAGTTTGGAGAGATAAGGTCTCCATCTTCGTACTATAGAGATGGTGAGTATAAGACAAGATATTTGTATTTTAAGACCTTTAACACTATAGGATTTTTGACTTGTTGGTTACGATTATAGTTACGGTCTCTTTTGACATAGCTTCTCTAAAATTGATTATCTGTGAAATTATTAAGTTTGACATTGTAGTTTCTCAAAATGTGCTTTCCACGCAGAGAGGAAATTTTACAGACTATGATAAATGCCTCGTCATCTCATTACCTAAACATAAGGAAAAATAGTAAGAAGTCCCCTTGCCGTCTTTGACAGGGTATGGCAAACTTTGATGGCAACAGTTTGGACCAGTGCCGCCTGGTAGGTTGTTTGTGTGATAAATTTCGATAGCCGTCCCCCTATCTGACAGGAGCGTGTCATGAATTCAACAAGATAATCTCTCTGACTTGGTTCCATCTAGATGGTCGCCGAAGGAATCTGGACATACGATTTGCACGAATCAATTGTTATGTGCCACCGGAGTCAAAATATGTGAATAATCAGGTACTTCGCACGATGGACAGAGGGCCAAGTGATAAAAAAAAAAAATCCTCCAGCGTCATCCTGGGAGCCTGGAGCAGACACGAGATGACATGTTCCGTCCAACGAAACTGCAGAGATTGCAACGAACAGAAGAAAGTGTGAAGCCTGGAGCAGCCTCATCAGGCAGCAGTGTTCGTTGTTCTGAATTTCTGAAGCTCATTTTCTTAGGGGCATGTAATACTCCATTTCTGGGGTATTCTCGTATATATCGTATCAATCCTTGGATCAGCAGCTGGCACGCACGAAACATCGTAGATACATAACACATACCATAAAATTACATATATTGTCCCAGATACTTAAGTTATACAATCAAATTTTACGTTACAAACCTTCGAGGAGTGCGAAACATCCTTAAACAATAATTACATAAATAGCGAAAGCATGAGACCAAAAGCTAAGCCACAGGCAACTTGCGCGAAGAACGAGTTCTACTCGTCGCCCTTCAAATGGGACGTCATCTTCTTCTTTATCTGAACGATTGCGGCAAGAGTTAGTACAAAGTACTCAACAAGTTCTAACCCGAAATGGGGGTCATATTCATGCAAATGGCCATCAAAGATAGGCTAGGGTTTTAATTTAGCGAAAGCCAATTTTATGCAAGGTAACTACAGACAAAGATTTTTAAAACAGGGGATCTGGTAGTCCTACACTAATCAGTATTCGAGGAGTACTAATTATTCAACAAGACTTACCCGTAAAAAATGGCCAACTACAGCCAACTCCTAAGCATGAGAGGCTGACTCATAGAGACGGCTATTTACATAAAAACATAGCACTATTAGTGGATCTTTACTTTCATCTTTTAGCTGGTAAATTAAGTTCAAGGAATGTAAATTTAATTGGCACTAAAAACTATAGCAAACATGGTTGTCAAGTAATTACCTATAAACTAAGCATGACATTTCATATTATTAATTAAGTCTAGTTATTACTATGACATGACACAGTGAACAAGCGGTACTCGCTACTGTGAGGGGCAGCGATTATAATCGATTTACACCAGCTGAGAAAACCCGAAGTACACAACACGTACGAGCTTCCTGGAAGCCGCACGTGGCAACTTTTCACAACAATACCATAGAGCCGGTCCAACGCGCACCTCTCCCAAGCACATGGTCCTCCATGCAATCACCACGCCGGGTGCATCCATGGTTAGATCCAAGGCTTTTCTTTACTCCCCGCCGAAAGAGAGGTAGGGTTATGTCCAACCACTACGGTATCGAGCTACGTCGGTTTTCTGGGTCCCAAGTCTCCAGTATGCATTCGGTACTGTTCACACTTGCTCAACAGGGCTACACTAGAATCGGTCCATAACCGATACCACACTCTGGCTATAAGTCTACACAGGAAACATACCTTCATGCCAAACTACTCCCTGCCCGATCTCAGGTTTAACATTTGAGGGGATATGGGTAACCAGGGTAACCACCTATAGCTCGCGAGTGAGGTTTCTCATTCACTCGACTTCTACCATCAATTATGACTTAGCCTAGCTCTACATCGAGTTACCTGTACCAATATACAAGCAACAAGGGTAATCGGCACTATCAGACAATCTATGGTTTTCAAACAACTTCTACAACTTAATGCACAGTACATTAAACATATAATACATTGCGATAAAATAAAAGAATTTTAAAATAAGGTTAATGCATCAGGGCTTGCTTTTGGTTTGCTGAGAGTTAGCATAAACAAGCAGAAGATCTTCAGCGACGGACATCTCTGAAGCAGCTAGAGCAAGTTGCTAGTCTTCCGCGTCGTTTTCTAAGTGCATGAAATGATATGCGAGAGTGATTAGCTATGCACCTAATAAAAATGCTAAGGTCATGAGATGACAAGATCGGCATGCGATGATATGCTCATGAAGGCGTATGACATAGATTGTTATGCAAATGCTTTCATGCGGATGGAGTTTATTAAATTAACACGCCATCTGTAATTATATGGCAAGTTTCTGATTTTTGCGTAACAGAATGAATTTCTATACTATACTAAATGGGTCATAATAGGGAAATTAATTCTAAATTTCCTTAATATGGTTCTTGAAGGCATAAACTACCATTTTAGTTGCTCATAATATTGATAGGGTTATAAACCAATTTATGAACAAATTTTACCATTTATTATTAACATATGAATTTATAATGAATTCCACCCTAGCTAAGAGTAAATAATCATTTATAAATAATCTAGAGGCACATAAATTCTAATTAATTCTAGGATACAAAAATTAATTAGTAGAAGCTAAATATAAAACTTTTACATTTTAATGATGCATGAAAATGATGATATGCATGTATGTACAATGCACCTTATTTAACTAATAAATATAATTCCAATGCAGAAAATGCAACTTTGACAGTTCTAAAATATTATACATGATGAGATGATTCCAATGATACATTATTTGCAATTTTTGAAGCTAGGATGAAGTTTCTGTGATTTTTACAAGTTTTAAACCTTTTTCTGATTATTTAATTGATTAATTTCACGAGAATAAACAGTAACAGAAAATTTGGGCCGCTCGGCTTGGCCTGCCTGGCCAACTGGACCATGACACACCGGCCTAACAGGGCGGCCACAGGGGGCTTGCGGGGCGCGCGGCCCAGCCCAAGCGCGCACGCGCTGG
>BCLF01000132.1:19830-41480 GCA_001602275.1 Zoysia japonica
AACGGCCGCGCCAGGCAAGGCCATGGAGTCGGCTCGACGGCGCGCGGTGGCGCGCTCGCCGGAATCGAGTCGCCGGCGACTGGGGCGATGAGGTCAAGTGCCAGGAGGGTCGCCGTGGAGCGGGGAGGGCGTGGATGGAGTCAACGGTCACGGATCCTCACCGGAAGAGGCCGGCGGCAACGGGCGGCGCGGCGCAGGGTTCAGCGGTGCTTCTCGGACGACGGCGTCGATGAGGAGCAAGGTGGCCGTCCCCTAGAGCTCCGATGTGGAGCGGGTCTGCACAGGAGAAGGGTCAAACGGATGCGCGAGGAGGCGTGCTCCTTCTCTGGACCAGCGGTGCGAGCAGGGGCTCACCAGGCAGGGAGCACGATGGCTCGGATGGAGCTCGATTGAGAGAGAACGAGAGAGAGAGCAAATGAGGGAGGGGGTGGCGTGCAGGGCTCTGGAGGAGTTTTATCGATCTGGTGCGGTGCGCTGGCTTCCAGAAGAAGGAAGCTGGGGAAGGAGAGGGGCTGACAGGCGGGCCCCGCATGTCAATAGCAGTCCAGCCGAGCTTAATACTTAAGCAGTTTTGGGACAAAAGCGGAACGAGCAAATGAACTCGGATTGACTTAAAACTTGATAGGATGGATCTGTGACATATGTTCTCCAACATAAACGACATGCACAGGGTTTTTTCAAAATAATGAGGAAGATATATAATTTCGAAAATTGCTAATAGATAAGGATAGTAGGAAAAATCTGCTGGAAGCGATGTCAAGCTTAACGCTTAGGCATTGTGAGAGCAGAAACGGAATGAGCAAACGATCTCGAAAAGAGTTAAAATTTGGTAGAACCTTTCTCCACCCTGTGGTCTACACGATAACCAACATACACAGGTTTTTCCCAAGTAGGATGAAAGATATTGAATTTCAAATTTGGTTAACCGATAAGGAGACAAAATCTGCTGCAAGAACAGTTAACCAACTTCGGGGGTATTAAAGAAATTTCTCCTGAGCTCTGATATGAACAAAACTTGGTGGAGATGTTCTTGACCAAGTCTTCTCCCATCCTTCCGACATGCACAGGCACATCCCAAAAATACTGCGAGTTATAAAATTTTGAAAACAGCTAACTGTTAAGCGGACAGAAATCCGCCGAAGGTAGATCTGTTAACCAGTTTCCAAGGTCTAAAAAGACTAACTCCACAGTTCTGAAAATCTTGAAGTTTGGCAAGGAGGTAGACCATTTTTGGAAGGAATTTTTTTTTAGAATCATGTTAAATTTCAAACTGGATTTGAAAGTACAGGATTTGGAAGATAGGTACTCGTTAAGGATTCGATGTTTTGGCTTGGAGTAAGTCTGAAGGATTTGGCCAACCTTAGAGTAATGTCCTTCCAAAAAAATTTGGTTCCCCTACTTCATAACTTTTGTTTCTAAAAGTTTTGAGCTTTCTCCTTTTTGGAAGGTTTGAAAGTATGAAATGTTACAGCCCTCCCTCTTAAAGAAATCTCGTCCCAAGATTTAGAAAGAAAGAGGGAGTAGCGGGAAAAAGGAAACTTACAGAGATTAGAGAAACTCAAGAAAATTGGTACGGAGATACTCTTCAGTTTCCCAAGTAGCTTCATCTCTAGAGTGATTACTCCATTGAACTTTACAGAACCTAATGGTCTTGTTGCGAGTGACCCGATCTTTGTGATCAACAATGCCGATTGGATACTCGGGATAAGTGAGATCTTGCAATTGCTCAATCTCAGGAATCACAGCATCTTAAGGTAGCTTTAAGCATTTCTTGTGTTGTGATACATGAAAAATATCATGAACTCCTTATAATTGAGATGTCAATTCCAGTTGATAAGCGACGGTGCCACATTTTTCCAGAACTTGGAATGGACCAATATATCGAAGAGCCAACTTTTCTCTTATCCCAAAGCGTTGTACACCCTTGATAGGAGATACCTTTAGGTAGACATGATCACCTATTTGGAATTCCAAGGGACGACGTCTTTTATCGGTATAACTTTTCTGAAGAGATTTAGCGGCCTTTAAGTTCGCTTGAATGGTTCGAACTTTCTATTTGGCTTGAGCTACTAAATTAGGTCTGAAATTCATTCGTTCACCAGTTTCAGACCAATTCAAAGGAGTTCAACTTGAGCGACCATATAGAGCTTCAAAAGGTGACATTTTTATGCTCTCTTGATAGCTATTATTGTCGGAGAATTCCGCAAAAGGCAAGTATTCACCCCAATTCTTGTCACTAGTGAGAACACATGACCGAAGCATGTCTTCCAAGATTTGATTGACACGCTCGGTTTGACCATCGGTCTGCGGATGATAAGCGGAGCTTCGAATTAGCTTGGTACCCAAACAAGCATGTAGTTGCTCCCAAAAGTGAGAGACAAACGATCTTCCTCTATCCGACGCAATGGTCTTGGGTACCCCATGCAGACAAAGAATACGAGAGATATACAACTCGACATACTTTCTGGTGTTGTAATTGTTGCTCACCGGAATGAAGTGTGCTGATTTTGTGAGCCTATCCACAATGACCCAGATGGAGTCATGTTTTTGGGAAGTAAGTGAGAGTCCAACAATAAAGTTCATTCTTATACTTTCCCACTTCCAACTCGGAATACTCAGAGGTTGGAGAGGACCTGCTGAGCGTAGATTATCCGCTTTGACTTTCCGGCAAGTGTCACACTCGGACACATACGTAGCAATTTCTCTCTTCATCCTTGCCCACCAAAACTTCTTTCGAAGATCATGGTACATTTTATTACTCCTGAGATGAATGGTGTATTTGGACATGTGAGCCTCGTCCATGATCTTCTTACGAAGCTCATGATTTTTAGGTACCATAATACGGTTATTGAATCATAAGGTACCCTCATCATCCTCTTTAAATGGTATTGATTCTCCATTCTTGAGCCGTTCTTTAATTTTCAGCATACCCTCATCTTTCCTTTGGGCCTCAATTATCTCTTCCCGAAGAGTCGGAACAAAAGCAAGATTATACAGTGCCCCATGAGGTAGAACTCTGATGCTCGGTTCAGCTTCAAGAGAAGGTAATGTTGTTGAAACTCGACAGTTGTGACAATAAGATTTGCGACTGAAGGCATCGACAACTACATTGGCTTTGCTAGGATGATAGTGAATCTCCAACTCATAATCTTTGATAAGTTCTAGCCATCTCCTCTACCTCATATTCAGATCTTGCTGAGTGAAGATATATTTCAAACTCTTGTGGTCTGTGTAAAGATACACAAGATTCTCCAAGAGAAAATGTCTCCATATCTTCAAGGCTAGAACCACAGATGCCAACTCTAGATCATGAGGAAGACAGTTTTGTTCATGACGTCGAAGTTGTCTTGAAGCATAAGCAATCACACGGCCTTCTTGCATTAAGATGCATTCAAGACCCGTACTAGAAGCATCACAATACACATCAAAGGGCTTAGTGATGTCGGGTTGGGTTAAAACGGGTGCAGTGGTCAAGTGCTTCTTGAGTGTTTGGAAAGCTTATTCACAAGCACTATCCCAAACAAACTTGATGTCCTTCTTTAACAGCTCAGTCATGGGCTTAGCAACATTGGAGAAGTTAGGAATGAACCTCCGATAATATCCGGTAAATCCAAGAAAGCTACGGACTTCAGTGACCGATTTAGGAGGCTTTCAATTCAGCACATCTTGCACTTTGCTTGGATCCACGGCAATGCCTTCCACAGAAACAACATGACCAAAGAAAGGCACTTCTTTCAGCCAAAACTCGCACTTGCTGAATTTGGCATACGATTAATGATCTCTCAGTCACCGAAGTACGATGCGAAGATGTTCAGCTTGTTCTTGATCAGACTTGGAGTATATGAGAATATCATCGATGAATACCACCACAAATTTGTCCAGCTCAGGCATGAATACTGAGTTCATCAAATACATAAAGTAAGCTGGAGCATTTGTTAGTCCAAAAGACATAACGAGGTATTCATATAAACCGTACCTCGTAGAGAAGGCGGTTTTTGGTACGTCTTCGGCACGGATTTTAATTTGGTGATAGCCAGAATGAAGATCAATCTTCAAGAAAACCTTAGCACTAACCAATTGATCAAATAAGATATCAATGCGAGGCAGTGGATATTTATTCTTGATGGTGACCGCATTTAACGATCAATAATCCACACATAACCTCAGAGCTTCGTCCTTCTTCTTCACAAAAAGAGCAGGACATCCCCACGGAGATGAGCTAGGACGAATGAAACCTTTGTCCATAAGCTCTTTCAATTGCACCTTCAATTCAGCCAACTCATTGGGTGCCATCTTATATGGTCTTCTTGAGATAGAAGCGGTTCCAGGTTGGAGTCTGGAACTCCACTTCTCGGTCCGGAGGCATACCCGGTAAGTCTTCGGGGAAAACATCTTGGATATTCCCACACTACTGGGATTTCCTCTAATCTTTGACCGGTTATGTGACAAAGCAATGATGTAGCAGCTTGGGGATAAGATAATTTCAACAATGTTGGGCCATGGAGTGGAGAATTAAAATAAATTTCACAAGGAGCGACGTGCAACACGGCTTTGTGATACTTCATCCATTTCATGCCCAAAATCATATCTATTCCCGGCCCCTTCAACACTATAAAATTTGAGGGATAGATTCTTCCTTCTAGACTCAGAGGGGCGTGCTGGATTTCTTGAGTGGTGAATATTTTTCCACGCGAAGATGTAATGGCATAAGGTACTCTCGTAATGGTTGTGGTTAATTGGCACCTTGCCACACATGCCGCACTTATTAAATTATGTGTAGCACCGGAATCAAAAAGTACGAACACAGAATGGTCATGTATGAAAAACATATCCGCGAGTACTTCTTCACCTTCTGGAATATCACCCAGAGCAGTGTAGTTGACTCGGCCAATCCTAGGTGCATTATTTCTTGGCTGAGGCGCTCTGTAGGCAGCTTGAGGATGGGCATTATTGTTGTGGTTGGGCTGCTACCTCGGCTGGCGACAATCTTTTACAAAGTGACCAGTCTTGCCATAGTTGTAGCACGGATAAGCACCAGACCGTACACTTTGGAGAGCTTGCTGCAGTGGAGGTCTAGACCCATGAGTATGCTACTGAGGTGGAGCGTTAAGGGCCCTTGGCTGCTGAAAGGAAGGAGGACGAAAGCTTCCCCCTTGCGGCCCTGCAGCTCAAAACCTCTGACCAGTAAGAGAAGTGATAGCAAAACGATACTTCAAAGGAGCTTGGCTTGAAGAACCAACCATCATCCTCTTCTTCTTCTTCTTCTGCTCCTAATGGGTGTGTATGGTAACCTCTTGAGTGATAGCCGCACTCACCAAATCATTAAAAGTACCCTGGTTTTAGAGTGCCAGGCGATCACGGAGCTTTACTCAATCCTCTCTTGAAACACTCTTTCTTTTTCTGATCGGTGTCCACATGGTGAGAGGCATACCGCGCAAGGTGATTAAACTTGCGAGTAGTCATGCATGCTATCCTAACCCTGTCGAAGATTCAGAAACTCCTGCAGCTTGCGGTTCATAAGACTCTCAGGAATATGATGTGTACGGAAAGCAGCACAAAACTCTGCCCACTCGACTTGATGATCAGCGGGCAGTGCAGCTTCATAATTGGCCCACCAGGCTCCAGCAGGACCACAAAGCTGTTGGGCAGCAAGAGTCTTCTGGTGTTCAGTGCACCTGATAAGCCCAAACTTGGACTGGAAGGTGCGAAGCCAGTCATCCGCATGCAGAGGATCAGCAGCATTAGTAAACACTAGCGGATGAGTTGCCAAGAACTCTGAGTAAGTTGCTTGCTGTGGCTGTTGAGGAGCTTGATTGACATTTGCACCCCTGTCTTGGTTCTGAACCAACATCTGCATCAACTTCTTTTGAGTGGCCATCAACTGTTCGACGGTCACTTGAGGTGGTGCTGGTGGAGGCACTTGCGGAGGTGCTCCTTGTTGAGAGGATTGCCCCTTATAGATCTCAGTCATGCTACGGGTACCCACCATTCTGCCGTACAAGTGCATAAAATGTTAGTAAGGAACTCGACAGAAGTCATAGATGGAGAGAACATTTAAACAAGAGTATGAACATTCTCACTGACCACAAGCGAGGTTCCTCACTTAACACCTGAATTAAGGTCAGCACACAAGTAAAAAATTCGCTTGACACGATAGCTTGTATGTGAAATATGACCAAAAACAGCACAACACCAATTCTGTCCCGGACTGACAGCAGTCACAGAAATCACTTATGACACTGATAAAGGCAAAACCAGAACTGGAGCTGAATAGAAAAGTCGTAGAGGACTTTCATAGCTTTCCAATGCCTATTTACTCGCCCTCATATGAGCAACAGATCAAAAGATATGAATTTTTGAAGCTGGCAGCAAAAGCTGAACTCAGGAATATCTATGATTAGGACCTATTTGGCACTAAAGCTTGGAGATTTTTGGGTCAAGGGAACAAATGTAAAGGTATTTCAGACCCAAATAGGAGATTCGATTTTTTTTTTCAGAGGATATTTAGGTGTGTTGTGTTTTAACTTTCATGCAGATGCAATGCTATGCCATGACAATATGTCGGTCCTACGTCGTCATCAAAACAAAAAGAATTGGTCTAATATAGTGACCATACCAAACTTCGGTGGCAAACACGAACTCTCAAGACTCAGTTAGTCGCTTTCTAAATGAACTAATTCGAAGTTAGCATACCTGCAGAAAAAGAGATCATGCATCCACAGGCAGGCAATACGAAAATAAAAACTTACGTTACATATCATTGCCATACGGGGCGTCCTCAAGTAAGCCACGTCTCGAGGGACATGACCGTGATTCACATCATACGGCAAGAGGTACACACTTACCATTAGGTGGCGAATGGCCGCACTCCCCATTAGACGGCAAATGTTTCATATGTTACGAAAAACATATTCACTTCTCGTACTGATCGCTGTACCGAACACTCCATACCCCTGAACCTTGTATGGATGAGCCCTCGAATTTCACCGCATTCGAGTGCGTACCTTACCTTCTTACCTGGGCGTAGTTGTCATTGCAATAAAATTAAACAACGGAAAGTAAAATGCATGAATGCAAAGTTAGCATTGCCACCTAAGAATTAAACTAGTATAATCCTAATGTGGGCTAACTAACTAGGACTTCACCGTCGAGTAATTTTCGAAAATAACTCTTTTTAGTTGTACTAACCCCAATCTAGCTCTGATACCAATCTGTGGCAGAACAACCCAAAACACTAGACGGCTCTCCTAGGATCGATCTCGGGTGATATTGAACAACAATAACCAAATAGTACAACACGAGTGATAATTTAAAATATAGGAAACCGATTAAAGTCTTGCAATAAAGTTCAAGTGGTCTTAGGAGAGATAAGTTAAAACAGAGTTTAAAATATAGCGAAAGGGTTACAGAAAAGATACGACGGTTTTCTAATATGAAACATATCTTGCTCTAAGACATGCTTCAATCCTCACGACCTGGAGTAGGTGAAGAAGGAACCCAGTCAACGGACCAGTCCGCAGGGTTTCACCTTCCCACATCACCTTTCCGCGGCAGTCACACCAGCTACAAAGAGGAAGAGCTACACCACAGCAAAAAAGGAAACAACAAACTGTGAGTACTAATTACTCAACAAGACTTGCCCGTCAAAAATGGCTAACTACAGTCAACTCCTAAGCATGAGAGGCTGACTCATAGAGATGGCTATTTGCATAAAACATAGCACTATTAGTGGATACTTACTTTTATCTTTTAGCGGTAAATTAAGTTCAAAGAATATAAATTTAATTGGCACTAAAAACTATAACAAACATGGTTGTCTATAAACTAAGCATGACCTTTCATATTATTAATTAAATCTAGTTATTACTACGACATGACACAGAGAACAAGCGGTACTCGTTACTGTGAGGGGCAGCGATTATAGTCGATTTACATCAGCTGGAAAAACCCGAAGTACACGACACGTACGCGCTTCCTGAAAGCCGCACGTGTCAACCTTTCACAACAATACCATAACAATACCATAGGGCCGGTCCGACGCGCACCTCTCCCAAGCATATGGTCCTCCATGCAATCACCACGCCAGGTGCATCTATGTTTAGATCCAAGGATTTTCTCTACTCTCCGCCGAAAGAAAGGTAGGGTTACGTCCAACCACTACGGTATCGAGCTACGTCGGTTTCCTAGGTCCCACGTCCCTAGTATGCATTCAATACTGTTCAAACTTGCTCAACTAGGCCACACTCGAATCGGTCCTTAACCGATACAAACAGAGCTACCACACTCTGGCCATGAGTCCACAGAGGAAACATGGCTTCATGGCAAACTACTCCCTGCCCGATCTCAGGTTTAACATTTGAGGGGATAAGAGTAACCTGGGTAACCACCTATAGCTCGCGAGTGAGGTTTCTCATTCACTCGACTTCTACCGTCAATTATGACTTAGCCTAGCTCTACACCGAGTTACCTGTACCAATATACAAGCAACATGGGTAATTGGCACTATCAAGCAGTCTATGATTTTCAAACAACTCCTACAACTTAATGCACAGTACATTAACCATATAATACATTGCGATAAAATAAAAGAATTTTAAAATAAGGTTAATGAACTGGGGCTTGCCTTCGGTTTGCTGAGAGTTAGCACAAACAAGCGGAAGATCTTCCGCGACAGACGTCTCCGGAGCAGCTAGAGCAAGTTGCTAGTCTTTCGCGTTGTTTCCTAAGTGCATGAAATGATATGCGAGAGTGATTAGCTATGCACCTAATAAAAATGCTAAGGTCATGCGATGACAAGATCGGCATGCGATGATATGCTCATGAAGGCGTATGACAGGGATTGTTATGCAAATGCTTTCATGCGGATGGAGTTTATTAAATTAACACGCCATCTGTAATTATATGGCAAGTTTCTGATTTTTGCCTAAAAGAATGAATTTCTATGCTATACTAAATGGGTCATAATAGGAAAATTACTTCTAAATTTCCTTAATATGGTTCTTGAAGGCATCAACTACAATTTTAGTTTCTCATAATATTGATAGGGTTATAAACTAATTTCTGAACAAATTTTGCCATTTATTATTAACATATGAATTTATAATGAACTACTCCCTAGCTAAGAGTAAATAATCATTTATAAATAATCTACAGGCACATAAATTCTAATTAATTCTAGGATGACATAAATTAATTAGTAGATTCTAAATATAAAATTTTTATATTTTAATGATGCATGAAAATGATGATATGCATGTATGTACAGTGCACTTATTTAATTAATAGAGATAATTCCAATGCAGAAAATGCAGCTTTGATAGTTCTAAAATATTCTACATGATGAGATGATTCCAATGATATATTATTTGCAATTTTTGGATCTAGGATGAAGTTTCTGTGATTTTTACACGTTTTAAACCTTTTTCTGATTATTTAATTGATTAATTTCGTGAGAATAAACAGTAACAGAAAATTTGGGCCGCTCGGCTTGGCCTGCCTGGCCAACTGTGCCGGAATCGAGTCGTCGGCAACAGGGGCGATGAGGTCAAGTGCCAGGAGGGTCGTTGCGGCACGGGGAGGGCGGGGATGGAGTCAATGGTCGCTGATCCTCTCCGGAAGAGGCCAGCGGCGACGGGTGGCGCGGCGCAGGGTTCGGCGGCGCTTCTCGGACGACGGCGTCGACAAGGAGCAAGGTGGCCATCCCCTAGAGCTCCACTGCAGTGAGGAGAAGGCCGGCGTGGAAGAAGAAGAAGTCGACGAGGGAGGCCGAGGTGGGCTGTCACCGGCAAGGGCGAGCTCCCTGGAGAACGGCGCCGGAGAAGCTCGAAATCCGGCGATGTGGAGCGGGGTCTGCACAGGAGAAGGGTCAAACGGATGCGCGAGGAGGCGTGATCCTTCTCTAGACCAGCAGCGCGAGCAAGGGCTCACCAGGCAGGGAGCACGATGGCTCGGATGGAGCTCGATTGAGAGAGAACGAGAGAGAGAGAGAGAGAGAGCAAATGAGGGAGGGGGTGGCGTGCAGGGCTCTGGAGGAGTTTTATCGATCTGGTGCGGTGCGCTGGCTTCCAGAGGAAGGAAGCTGGGGAAGAAGAGCGGCTGACAGGCGGGCCCCGCATGTCAATAACAGTCCAGCCATTAAGGTTTTGGGACAAAAGCGGAACAAGCAAATAAACTCGGATTGACTTAAAATTTGATACTAGGATGTATCTGTGACATATGTTCTCCAACATAAATGACATGCACAGGGTTTTTCAAAAGACTGAGGAAGATATGGAATTTTGAAAATTGCTAATAGATAAGGATAGTTGGAAAAATTTGCTGAAAGCAGATGTCAAGCTTAATGCTTAGGCATGTTGAGAGCAGAAAAGGAATATGAGCAAACGATCTCGAATGTAACACCGGGTGTTTCTCAAAGTCAAGGAATTAAAACTTTGGGAAGGAATTCAAGATTTAAACTTCAAGTAAAAACACCAGAGATAAAAGGAGTCCAATTTAGTAATTCAAATTGGAAGTTAACTTAAAAATTTAAACGTGAAAGTTCAAAACATTTAAAAACAAGGGCTGTGAATTTTTTCAAGCTCAAATTATGATCTAAAATTTCCCTTTTGTGGTAGATTATAAGGAGGTACTTTAGGTTCTTTTCAAAATAGGAGGTCCCAATCCAATTTCTGTTTCCTTAGTGAGTAGTCTTCTTCTAAATTCTGTAAATTCAAATCCAGTTCGAAATTCTACTTGCTCCCAACACAAAAGTTGTTCGTATCAAATCTCTCCATTATATTGCCAAGTTTCAGAAATTTCAGAGCTCTAGAAGTACTCTTTTAAGACCTCAAAATATGGCTAAATAATCTGCCTTCAGCAGATAGGATGTGTCAATCAGTTAGTCAATTTCGAAATCTCATATTTTCTAGGTCCTTTAAAAAATCTTATGCATGTAATCTAGGTTGTAGATTCCATGTTTAAGAGAAATTCTACCAAGTTTCATTCCCATCAGAGTTCGGAGAATTTTTCTTTTTCACCACAGAATACGGTAGACTGCTCTGTTTTTCGCAAGTTTTAGAAACTCCCTTATCAGTTAATCCTCTTCGAAATTCAACATCTTTCAATCCTTCATGAAAATTTCTGTGCATGTTGGTGGGATGGTATAACACCTTGTCCAGAACATCCCTACCAAGTTTCGCTCACATCGGAGCTCGGTAGATATTTCTTTGAGACCTCCAGAGTTGGTTATTTGATCTGCTTTTCAGCAAATTTCCAAGTTTCCTTATCGTTTACCCATTTTCGAAATTCAATATCTTCCATCCTACTTGGCAAGTACCCGTGCATGTTGGTTAGTTTCTATAAAACATGTTGAAGAACATCTCTACCAATTTTCAACTCGTTTCGAGATCGTTTGCTTGGTTTTTCTTTGCGCACAAGATGCTTAAACACTAAGACTGGGGGAGGAGCTCCCTGACGGTGGGGCCCACCTGTCAGTCCTTCCTGGCTCGCCATTGGCCAGGAGGGGCGGAGCTTGGCCCGGTTGTCTTCTTCAAGAGCCCCCCCCCCCCCCCCCCCCCCCCCCCCCCCCCCCCCCCCCCCCCCCCCCCCCCCCCCCCCCCCCCCCCCCCCCCCCCCCCCCCCCCCCCCCCCCCCCCCCCCCCCCCCCCCCCCCCCCCCCCCCCCCCCCCCCCCCCCCCCCCCCCCCCGACACCCGGCTCCCTCTCTCCCCCTCATTCTCTCCTCTCCCGGCCGCCACTCTCTCCACCGTGGAGCGCCACTGCTAGAGCCACCCCTTGCCTTCCTCTTCGCCGAGCTCGTGCGCGCACTCATCCTCAAGCTCCCTCCTGTGCCATCTCCTCCACTCATGGACCAGGGAGCAAGAAATCAAGTTTTTCCCCAAATCCTCGCATTTCGGGCGCGCCGCCGGATTTTAGCCAAATCCACGTGGGAACGGTGAGCTCCCTCTAATTTCTCCTTGGATCGACACTCCACAGATGGTGGCGCACCCCATAGGCAAAGCTCGACCGATTTCTTAACCCTTCGCGCGGGATTTTGGAGCCAAATCACATCGATCGCCCGAGCCGTCCAGCCTCCATCGTGGACAGCTCGACTGCGGCCCTTCCGGCATCGATCACTCACGTGCCGGCCTTCTCTGTGCTCTGTGGAAGCTCTAGGCGAGGATTCTTCGGGTTTCGTCCGCTCCCTCGACCGAACGAGCTCGCCGAACCTCGTCTCGAGCCGCCCCTAGACGCCGGCCGTTTTCCGGTGAGAACCGCCGCCTTTTGACCCCAATCACGTCCTCCACGCGCAGCGGCGACTCTCCCGGCAGTGGATCCCGTCGTTCCCGCAGCCCGGAGCCGTCTCCGGCCAGGCGCCGCCGCCGCGCCAGCGAGCCGGCCGCCCTGTCGCGCGCCGTGCGCCTGGGAGGCAAACTCCCAGGGTCGGCTTGGGCCGGCCGGCAATTGGCCCGTGTGGCCTTTGCCTGGACCCCAATAGGCCAGGCTAGTGCGGCCCAGCTCTAAGCGGCCTGCCTCCGCGCGGGTCCTCCTCAGCCGCGCCTGTTGGGCCGGTTATTCGCCGCCCAGTGGCCAAACAGGCCACAAACGGCGGCCCATTTCCGGATTATATCCATTTCCGCGAAATTAAATTGTTTAATTTTTCAAAAATCATAGAAAATGGTTCCTAGCTCAGAAAAATACAAATAATATACCGTTGGAATCCTCTCATCATGTAGAGTATTTTAGAACAGTCAAAGCTGCATTTTCTACACTGAAATTATTTCTATTAATTAAAGAATGTGCATTATACATACATGCCTATCATCATTTCATGCATAATATAAAATGTAAAAATTTTATATTTAGCTTCTAATGATTATATTCTGTCATCCTAGAATTAATTAGAATTCTTGAGCCTATAGATTATTTATAAATAATTATTTACTCTTAGCTAGAGATTAATTCATTATAAATTCATAGTTCACTAATAAATTGTAAAACTTGTTCAGAAATTAGTTTATAACCATACTAATATTAGGAGCAACTAAAATTGTAGTTTATGCCTTCAAAAACCATATTAGAGAAATTTAGAAGTAATTTCCCTTTTATGAATTATTGCGTATAGTATAAGAAATTCATTCTTATAGATAAAAATCAGAAAATTGTCCTATAATTACAGAGAGCGTGTTGGTTCAATAAACAAATTTTTCATGAACGCATTCGCATACCATTTTTTGTCATATGCATTCATAAGCATCTCATCGCATGTGACTTTATCATCACATGCAATGATAAGTTAAAACCTTAGCATTTATTAGGTGCATAGCTAATCACGCTCGCATATCATTTCATGCACTTACGAAATGACGCGGAAGACCATCAACTTGCTCTAGCTGCTCTGGAGCCGTTCTTCGCTGAAGATCTCCCTCTTGTGTGTGCTAACTCTCAGCAAACCGAAGGCAAGCCCCAGTGCATTAACCCTTTTTAAAGTTTTTATTTTAACACTATATATTGTGTGGTTAATATACTGTACATTAAGTTATAAAAATTGTTTGAAACCCTAGAATGCATGATAGTACCACTTATCCTATTTCGTGTATATTGGTACATGTAACTCGATGCAGAGCTAAGCTAAGTCATAGCTAACGGTAGAAGTCGAGTGAATGAGAAACCTCACTCGCGAGCTATAGGTTTTTTACTTCACACTTGATTAACCTGAGATCGGGCAGGGAGTAGGTTGACAATGAAGGCATGTTTTCCATATAGACTCATGGCCCGAATGTGGTAGCCCTGTCTGTATCGGCTAAGGACCGAATCGAGTGTGGCCCTGTTGAGCAAGTTTGAATGTACCGATTAAATACTGGTGTTTTTGGGCTCAGAAAACTGATGTAGCAAACCACCGTAGTGGTTGGATGACCCTCACCTTTCTTTTGATGGCGGCGGAGGAGAGCCTTGTGTCTAACCATGGATATGTCCTTTGTGGTGATCGCATGGAGGACCCTATGCTCGGAAGAGGTGCGCCTGTTTGGACCGCCCTATGGGTTGCGCGAAAGGTGGCCACGTACGGCTTCTGGGAAGCGCGTACGTGTTGTGTATTTCGGGTTTTCCCAACCGGTGTAAATCGATTATAATCGTTGCCTCTCACAGTAACGAGTACCACTTGTTCACTACGTCATGTCGTAGTAGAATCACTGGACTAATAATTAATAATATGATTTGTTGCTTAGTTCATAGGCAATTGTTTGGCAACCATGTTTGCTATAGAGTATAGTGCAAATTAAATTTACATTCTGTAAACTTAACTCACTGCTAAAAGTTGAAAGTAAAGATCCACTAATAGTGCTATGCTTTATGTAAATGGCCATCCCAGTGAGTCAGCCTCTCATGCTTACGAGTCGGCTGTAGTTGACCATTTTTGACGGGTAAGTCTTGCTGAGTAATTAGTACTCACGGTTTATTGTTCTCCTTTTTGTTGTGTTGTAGCTCTTCCTCTTTATAGGTGGTGTGACTGTTGCGGTAAGGTGGTCTGGGAAGGTGAACCTCCAGCGGATTGGTCCGTTGAGTGGGTTCCTTCTTCACCTACTCTAGGTCGCGAGGAATGAAGCATATCTTAGGGCAAGATGTGTTTTATTTTAGGAAACCGTTGTATCTTTTCAGTATCGCTTCCGCTATGTTTTAAACTCTGTTTTAAACTTATCTCTCCTAAGACCACTTGAACTATTGTTGTAAGACTTTAATCGGTTTCCTCTATTTTATATTATCACTTGTGTTGTACTATTTGGGTATTGTTCTGCAATATCACCCGAGATCGATCCTAGGCGATCCGTCCTGTGTTTTAGGACGGTTCTGCCACATCGAAAAGGGTTGAAATTTGGTAGAACCTTTCTCCACCCTGTGATCTACAAGATAACCAACATGCACAGGTTTTTCCCAAGTAGAATGAAAGATATTGAATTTCAAATTTGGTTAACCGATAAGGAGACCTGGAAAAAATATGCTGCAAGAACAGTTAACCAACTTCGGAGGTCTTAAAGAAATTTCTCCTGAGCTCTGATGTGAACAAAACATGGTGAAGATGTTCTTGACCAAGTCTTCTCCCATCCAACCGACATGCACAGGCACATCCCAAAAATACTGCGAGTTATGGAATTTTGAAAACAGCTAACTGTTAAGCCGACAAAGAAATCTACCGAAGGTAGATCAGTTATCCAGTTTCCAAGGTCTGAAAAGACTAACTCCACAGTTCTGAAAATCTTGAATTTTGCAAGGCGGTATAGCACTTTGGGAAGAAAATTTTTTGTTTTAGAATCATGTTGAATTTCGAACTAGATTTGAAACTACAGGATTTGGAAGATAGGTACTCGTTAAGGATTTGATGTTTTGGCTTGAGTCAAGTCTGTAAGGATTTGGCCAAACTTAGAGTAATGTCCTTCCAAAATTTTTGGGTTCTCCTACTTCATAACTTTTGTTTCTAAAAGTTTTGAGCTTTCTCCTTTTTGGAAGGTTTGAAAGCATGAAATGTTACATGAGAACCCCATGTGCTGGAGCACCTCTAGCAGGAAAGGCCAAGCGACCGAATCAAAAGCCTTTGAGATAACAATCTTAAGGAGAAGAGAGGCACACGTCTGGCATATAAAGCACATGCGGAAGCCTGCATGAAGAGAAAGTTGTCTTGAATGTTACGACCTTTGACAAATGCACTTTGGCTAGAGTGGACAAGCCTGGACAGGAGAGGCGCCACCCGATTAGCTAGGACCTTGGAGAGCAACTTGGAAAAGCAATGTATAAGGCTAGTAGGATGATAGTCCTTCAGGACGTTGTAGGAGTTGTTTGAAAACCATAGACTGCACGATAGTGCCAATTACCCATGTTGAGTGTATATTGGTATAGGTAACTCGATGTAGAGCTAGGCTATGAGTCTAATTTGCAGCAGAAGTCGAGTGAATGAAAAACCTCACTCACAAGCTATAGGTCTGATAGAAGTCGAGTGGACAAAAGTCACTCGCAAGCTATAGGCCTTGTAGAACTATAGCTCGACCAAAAAGTCACTCTCGAGCTATAGGTTTGTAATATATTAGACTTAGGTTTATTTTATCCCACACTTGAATAAACCTGAGACCGGGCGGGAATAGAGTACAGGAGGGTTTGAGAAGGCTAGGCCTTCACGGTGGTAGCTCTGTCTGTGTCGGATAAGGACCGATTCGAGTGTGGCCCTGTTGAGCAAGTTTGAACGTACCGAGTATATACTAGATTTATGGAACCCAGAAAACTGACGTAACTCAATATCCGTAGTGTTTGGACGTACCCTTACACCTCTTTAGGCGAAGGCGGAGGAGAGAGTTGGATCTAACCATGGATGCACCTGCATGGTGGTCGCATGGAGGACCATGTTCTCAGTAGAAGTAGGCCTCGGACCGGCCCTATGGTATTGTTGTGAAAGGTGGCCACGTGCGGCTTCTGAGAAGCGCGTACGTGTCGTGTACTTGGGGTTTTCTCAGCTGGTGTAAATCGATTATAATCGCTGTCCCTCACAGTAACGAGTACCGCTTGTTTACTGTGTCATGTCGTAGTAATAACTAAACTTAATTAATAATATGAATTGTTTGCTTAGTTTGCAGTGCAATTAAATTATTCATCCTTGAACTTAATTTACCGCTAAAAGATGAAAGTAAAGATCTACTTATAGCTCTATATTTTATGCAAATGGCCATCCCGGAGTCAGCTCCTCATGCTTAGGAGTCGGTCGTAGTTGGCCATTTTGACGGGTAAGTCTTGCTGAGTAATTAGTACTCACGGTCTGTTGTTTCTTCTTTTTGTTGTGGTGTAGCTTTTTCGTCAGGTAGCTGTTGTTGCTGTTGCGACCAAGGAGATTGGGAAGGTGAAGCTCCGGTAAACTGGTCCTGTGAACGGGTTCCTGCCTCCTCAACCTCCGACCGCGATGAGTGAAGCATGCCTTAGGGCGAGACATGTCTCAGAATAAGAAAACCGTCGTGTGTGTGTTTACTTCTGCATCGTTTAAAAACTCTATTTTCATCGCTATCCTTTTAAAAACTTGAACTGATTGTAAGACTTAAATCGTTTCTTATATTTTATAATATCGCTCGTGTTGTACTACTTGGATATTGTTGATCAATATCACCTGAGATCGATTCTAGGCGAGCCGTCTAGTGTTTTGGGGCGGTTCTGCCACAACAAGGACTGAAGATAGCTGTTCGGAAACAACATCTCCCACTCCGTAGACACAAAGAAACGATCAATGCGTTCTAAGGTCGGGTGTGTCCGCTCGTTGCTCCACGTGAAAAGGCGACCATTGAGATGGAGTTCCTTCAGCATGGCATCACCGAGGAACCGCCGGAACGACCCATAAGGCGCCTGTTAAGCAGCATATTGTTCTTCTCCTCGGCACGGTAGATAAGGTTAAAATCCCTGAGGAGCGGCCAAGCACCTGAATACAGCTGACTCAAATCATGTAGCTCGGCCAGGAAGTCCGGCTTGTCACAATCACGGCTTGGGCAATAGACAGTGGACAAACACATCTCAGATTGAGTGCTCTTCAGGGTAACACGCACCGAGAGAGAGTAAGAACGGAGATAAACATGCGAAACCTCCCAGATCTCTGGCCTCCAAGCAACCAGGATACCCCCACGAGTGCCATTTGCGGGAAGGAAAGCAAAATCAAAGCCCGGACCAGCGACATCACGCACGTGTTGATCCACCACAGACTGCAACTTAGTCTCTTGTAAGCAAAAAAGAGATGGTCTCTCTAAAGAGATCAAGGAACGAACTGCATTTCTATGAGCGACCGCATTAAGACCGCGAACATTCGAAGCTAGAATGACTTCAGAATCCATTACAAAACAAGCATAGACACGACCACTACCGCCTCGCCAGAAACTCACACAGCCATCACCTGCCCATCCTCGAACTCCGCCCCCGCCTGTGCCGGGACGTGGTCTGGGAAGAGCTCTGTCAACGCCTGCGTCCGCTGCTCCGACAAACCATTCGCGAATAGCTGGTCATATTGGACGACAGCATCCACATCCGGGGCAGCATTTTCCGAGATGATGCCGAGCTTCTTCATAAGCACGCTCTGTGCTGCTGCAAGCGCCGGTGTGTGAACACGTGTTTTGTTGGCAATGCGGCTGCTCCGTCGAGAAAGAGAGATACCGGCCGGTGGTGCACGCTGCTGCCTCCTCAAGGGTGAACTGGCAAGCAGGCTAGGCCGCAACGAGCGCCTAACAGCTGCAGCGAAATCAGCGACCGAACAGGGCTCGTCAGGTAAAGGAAGCTGCACCTCAGGTGGTGCCGGGCTCGACAAGCCCGCCTCATTGGGCTGTGAGCCCACTGGATCAACCTGTCACACCTGAAATTCACCTTAGTTAAAATTTGAAAAATTAAATTGTCACTGACAAAAACGCTAACATTTTTGTCTTTCTCTCTCCCTCCTTTTTCAAAGTAGAAAAATTCATTTCGTGATTTGAACCGTATCAATTGAAAATTTTGTAAAATATTAAAACTTGACCGTGTGACGAGTTATTGCCTTTTTTTTTATTCGTCCTTATCATTTGTTTCTCGTGAATTCTAAATTCAGCCAATTCCTTGAATTTGAAAATCCATTCAAATCATTTGAATCATATTTGACCTCTTTAAAATTAATCTACTCCTTTTCGACAGCTATCTATTCTCCGAATTTTATAGAACAAAATTGAAATCGAATTTGAAGATGAGCCCAAAACAAAAGTTGTCCGTTCTAAAATATTCTACCACTCCACAAAATCTCAAACCCATCTGAACTCCATAAATTTTATTTTCAAGCAAAACATACAATTTTGAATAAATAATCCGTTCCTCCAGCAGACAACATTCCTTAACATCACCTGCTTTCAAAATTCCGTAACTTCCTAATTCCTTTGAAAAATACGTCCCAGACAATTTATGTTTCAAAACACATACTAAAGATTCATCCCACAAAATTTTGTCCCAATCCAAATCTATTTGCTATTCTTTTTTCATCCCAAAATGCCTAAATTAGATTGACCACATATATCAGGCGGGACCCACCAGTCATCCTCTACCTTTTTCATTCCACTCCACTCTTTTCTCTCCTGCCTATCTCGTCGCCCACGCCCTGCCGATCTCGCCGCCCATTCCGTCGCCCACGCCGCGCCCATTCCGTCGCCCACGCTGCACGCGCCGCTCCCATGCCTCCTCATCACCGTTCCTATCCCCTCGTCACTCTGCCTCTCCTGCTATAAAAGACGACGAGCATCGCTTGCCCTGCTCGCCGAACCAGAGCCAAGCCCCCGCCGGTGCACCACCACTCTTTCCTCGGCGCCTCCCCGTCCCTGTGCACCGCGGCCTCCCGGCACTGGCGCCCTTCATCGTCGCCCTGGAGCTGTGCCTCCATCTTCCTCGCGCCCCACCGAAGCACGCTGCTGCGCACCTTACCTGTGTTGGTGAAAACAAAATGAAGACAAAAAAAATATATAAAAGAGCAGGAACCATATAATTCATTGATCAGAGGATCACAAAATACATGATTCACAATGACTTTGTCTTCTTCCGTCTTCTGCGTCGATACTTAAGGAGATATCTAATTTAAGTGATTGTGTAGTTCGCTGATTCTCGGGGCCATGTAGGGTCGTCCGGTTAATTATATCTACAGAGAGAGTCTGTAAAACACCTCCGATTAAGCTGCGCACAATAGTCGTTTCTTTATGTATAGTGTTGCTCGTCCATATATAATTTATGGTGGTGGAACATAAGTGATGATAAACCTAGTCACAGCAGTGCCATCGTCATGTCAGATGTGGACGGAATATGTTGATGAAGAGGATGACTTTCACCTTGTCGGTGCCCAGTCATGTATATGCCGGTCTTCATCTACTCGAACAGATCTGTGTTGCCTTCGCCTCATCGGTGCCTGGCAATGTGTCCAATCCCATTGCATGAGACGTGTCGATCAGTGGAGCAGTAACTTAGCCTCGTCATCACTTGCAAAAATTCCATCTAGCTTCATCAGTACTAGACATGTGATGATGTCGATCTAAATGTCACGAGCAGCAGCTGGTTGCTTTGCTTGAATGATGAACGCCATGAATATTTTGCCAATAGTCAGTCGGGGCAGAGTAAATCTGAATTCTTCCAATGTCGCAGAACATTGGACAGAAACTGTCTTCTGGCATCTTTCCAATGTCGCAAAACATTGGACAGGAATAATCTTTTGAGATCCTCTCAATGTCGCAGAACATTGGACAGGAACTGTCTTTTGGGATCCTTCTAATGTCGCAGAACATTGGACAGGAGCTGTCTTCAATCCTTCCAATGTCGCAGAACATTGGACAGGAGCTGTCTTCTTTAATCTTTCCAATATCGCAGAACATTGGACAGGAGCTGTCTTCAATCCTTCTAATGTCGCAGAACATCGGACATGAGCTGTCTTCTTCAATCTTTCAAATAGGCAGACTTTCGATGCTCCTACCTGTGAGACACAGAATCAAACGATCATCAGTTAGCTCACCTTGCATCATATTCGCTGGAAAGACGCCATGGCGACGTAGTGTGTGCTTCGTGTGTATGTATCTGGCAGCAGTCATGCACGCATCAGGAGATCCCGCAGCCTGCTTCTGTGCATGCCATCGGCTGGCGAGGCGTCTTCGTGGATACGGCTGACTTCGGCGGTTGCGGCTCTGCAGCAGCCTGTGCTCCGGCAATCTGGCATTGTACGCCAACAGCGCCTGGTCAATGATCTCTGTGTTCTTACTTCTCTGCCATACGGCATGATCAGCAGCAGCATAGCCGTGTATACATGTCCTGTGGTAGCTCGGCAGCGCTGTACCGGTTCTCTTATCCCCTCTCACCTCCGTCGCTTGGGCTTGGCAGCCTACCGGCGGCGTGGAGGATGCAGTGCTGCCTAGCGGCAGCCTGACGGCGAGTATGCGCGTCCTCCTCCTCTGCGGCATTTGAGCCTAACAACCCGGCGGCGTGATGCTTGCCCGGCCGGCCTGACGTCGTAACTCTCTGCTCTGTTCTCCGGCCTCCGGCGCTGGGTCTCGGCAGCCTGCCGGCGGCGTGATGGGTGCCGTGCAGCCTTGCGGCAGCCTCACAGACTCTCCTGTGTGCGCCCTCTTTCTCTACTTTACGGCGTCCGCAGCCTGACGGCCTCTCCTCTTCTGCTGCCTCTTGACAGCATGTGCCGTGCCTCCGGTGTACTGTGCCAGCAGCCTGGCGGCCTGGTTTTTGCGGCACTCCCCCCCTCTCTGCCGTGAGCCAGAGAGTTGTTTATATAGGCCGCGATGACCCGGTCGTTGCATGCGTCTGTTATAATTAGCACGACAAGTTTGTTGCCTTCCTTTCGTACGGCAGGGTCATTGGAATTTTTCATGCATGCACGCGTTCATCTGTTACATGCGGTGGTGGCAGGTTTGAGCTTTGAATTTGTTTTGCTTTCACGTTAAAGCGTGCGGCCAGGAAGCAATTTTGTTTGCCTGGATGCATGCGCCAGGCAGCTAGTCTGTTCCACCGGCCCTCATCTGCACGTGTGGTGCAGCAAGTAGCTCGCTTTGATTTGTTTTGCATGCACACGGATCAGTTCAAGCGAGATTGGTTCAACGCTAGGCAAATCTGTTCTGATCCTCCAGTGGACGACACTGAAGTTTGTTAGTAATTTTGATT
>BCLF01000132.1:44247-57005 GCA_001602275.1 Zoysia japonica
CTAAATACTAACCATCACACATTGTTATATCAACTAAACATGCTATATACTAGCTTACACTCACATAAACACATTAGCACTAAAGATGCTTGATAGTGCATGCATCCATATGGCTTACTATTATAATCACGTATCGTAGCATAACTAAACTAAGTGGTTAAGCACTGCATTTTAGTAAATACCGCTACGACATGGTATGGCATAAAAAGATACATAGAACTTCTAGTATAAAAGTGAGCCAACCGTAATCCAAGCTCGTACTCGTATAAAAGCCTTAGTATAATTAAATAATACATAGCCACACCTAACTACTCATGTAACCGCATAAGCACTAGAATAAAGTTTAAGAATAAATAATTATTCTAATAATTACCTTATGGCAAATAGCACTAAGGTGCATATAAAATAATGAGCATTGCATTAGTCACCACATCATGCATAGCATTATTCTGAGTTTTTCCTCAAGGAGTTTATTCGGTTCTTCTTCGAAATTTAATTGGATCTTATCGATTCTTCTTGAGTTTTGTCTCTTTTACGGTAGTTTTATTAGGCGTATTCTATCGTGTAGACAACGTTGAGTTCGAGGAAGAGCCGGGCTCCAAGAGAAGACAAAAGAATGGACGTGCGAGAAAAAGCCCGAAGCTTCCGACATCAAGCTTGCAATTTAAGACTCAAGTTTCAAAGATTTTCGGGAAGACAAGTTCTGAAGATTAAGGATTTGCAAGCAAGTTCTAACCCCTTGATCATATTCATCCTATATTTTGCTTGTGCACCCATATGACCTAAATGCTTGCATATCTATTTTAATCTATGTTAAAACGTTGTGTAGTTAATACCCTACTTGTTATTACGTATTTATATTTAGGTCAGTTGCTTGCTTTCATTAAATATAAATACTACCTTGTTACCCATTGATGACACCCCCCCTTATTAGCCGTAGGACTTCCTTTGTTAAAATCTTTTAACAAACGAAAAGTTGCCTTAATATTAGATTGCTTAGGAAACCTTATGCGATGCAGTGCATCGCCACACCATACACCAATCATCTTATGAAATGTGTTAAAATGAGTTTGGTGGTGTGTGTCAAATAAAGTGGGATGGGTGATAGTGCAACTGGTGCTAGGTGAAGAAGGGTACTTTCTGGTTGTGGAGCGAGCTTCTGTGAAGGTGATGTGATAGGTGTTAAGCTTTGGTCTGGTCCATCTGCCATGGACAAGCGTGGCCCCTGCCATATAAGGACCGGTTCATCGGACCTCAACGTAGTGATTACGTGCAACCACAGAACCCGTGTTCATGGGAGGGACTTACTCCGCCCCTTCGGTATTCCACATTGGTCCCTAAGGCGGTCGAGTGGTACACAAGCCGCAGGAGCAAACGTTAGATACTCACAATCCGGTCTTCGATTACAGCAATAGCCCGCGCCATGGGACCGTATGCCCATAGGTATAGCCCCCTGGTTGTGTAATAAACGCGTGTAAGTGCGAGGTCCAAGGAACAGATGTGGATGTCTTAAACCCACGATCTGGCTCCGGGAATGTGCTATCGCGTCATCGGGCTACCCCGAGAGATGACCTCTGTATGAATCTTGAGTGGACTCTGTGGATACTATAGCGTGCGAGGAGTGGGCGTTATGCGACTCTGTTGATCAAGAGGAGCATAGCATGTGGGCACAGTGTACAACCTCTGCAGAGTGTATAAATCCATCCGGACTGGTCGCTGTCACGGTATTGGCACACTACAGCTTGGGCTCACTTTGATTAGTCTTATATTATCCTTGTTAGAGTGAGTGGGTGTAGGTGTCCGTGTTTTAAAAAGTGTAGGCTGTGTGCCAGGGACGGTACGGTTGCGTGCCAACTCCCCGACTAAAACTTGGGTACTGACGGAATCGATGAACATCTCCCCCAGGACCAACCTACTAAAATATGGACAACAACTATTCTGTGTTCCCTTTTTAAAAAGCTTCCAAAGTGAACCCTGCATAAAACTGGCTCTTTGCAAAAGTAAACCCTGTAGCCTTATCTTTAATACAGCCAAATATGCATCTATATACCCTTTCTTAGTATTAGGGCTTGCTGAGTACCTTATGTACTCACAGTTTGCAGTTGTGGTTTTAGTCAGAGAAGATTGCGTAAAAGACGACAACATGCTGGGTTTTGTCTTGCTTCTCAAGTTTTCTTGTGGAGTTAGGTCTTGTTTTCGCTGTCTGCTTCACCTCTAGTTGGTCAACTGGTTGTGGATATTTTAATCCTCACCGTGTTGCCGCTAAAGGTCCGGTTCAAGTATTTTCCTTTATCCAAGTATGCTTTTGATATACATTTTGATGTATTGGTGTGTATCAGCTACTGATCTAGGGACTGATACGTGATGCACAGTGTATCTCAGAAATGGGGTACGACACAACCTGCGGCAAAGAGTCCGACAAGCAACCAAGGAACCCATGTTCTTCGACCAGAGAAGAAGGAGCTCCTGTCGGCTCGTCCCCTCATTCAACAGAGGGGGAAATAGGAACCGTTGCCCGTTTTGGAGGGAGGGCCTCTGTCAAGAACATCGGATCCCAGAAATCAGGAGTGGGCATAAAATCACGACCTTCAGCAACAACTGGGTCGAAGGAAACCACTAGCTGTTGGGGCCGCGCCTCCAAGGCGGCAAGCCCTCGTGCGACCTGCAAACCCCCTGTGGCCGGCGGAGGAGGTGGCGACCACGAGGACTGACGCCCCGTGGAATGTCCAAAACAATGAATTCTCGGCCTGGGACGAAGAGAGGTGGAGCAATCCTGACCAGGTAGCCCATCACCACCCTCAGAGTCACTGTCCTCACCATCCCCAGGCCAATCATCCGAATCATCATCAGAGCTCGACAGGGGGTGAAAATCTTGGACCTCGATCAAACGAATAACAGTGCTGTAGCGCAGCGCGTCCCAGCGGTGGAAGATAAGTTCTTCCGGACGCAAGAACAAATTGTTCGGCACCGGCATCTCCGGTTTCTCTGGAATCAGAACATCAACGACCTCCGGAATGAGGTTGGGGTCAACACACCAAGCAATATGCTTGAATGAAGACATATTAGCTTTGGAAAACGACTCTGGGAACACAGCAAGAATAGTACAAGGACCCACAATAGTTTGAGCTGTTTCCAGGTCCCAAGCATGAGCAAGGAGGTTCTCAATCTCAAGAAACACCTTGAACAACAACGCATTGGAAGAAGCTTGTGAGAGCCTGTTCCACCGGTGGAAAGTGAGGCGGAAGGGAACGTCCATCGGTGGAGGCGCATGGAGGACAGCAGAAGCAGACTCAATGTCGGCGAAGACAATGAGGAAATCTTCTGGCCAAAAGTGGCGCACCTGCACCGCCTCCTCCGCAACACCCAAATGCACCCTGAGGTGACGCTTCACCTGCGCGACCGACACAACAGGCCGGGTGCCCATGACCATAGCAACGAGTGCCCTGGCCAGTTCATCCTCCGCAGCGTCCATCATCGGGGTGCGACGTAGGACCCTGAAATTGGAGCGGGGACGACAACCGGGGGCGCCAGGGAGCGGGGGGGCCGCTGGTTGAGCCGGCGGCCGAGGGGGGAAGCCGCTGGTTGAGCTGACTCGGCGGGGAACCCAGAGGCGTGGAAGCCGCAAGCGACCCAGGCGGCGTGAAGCTGCTGGTAGATGACGGGGACACACCCGGCTGCACGCCGCCACCACCACCACCCGCGACCTGTCCAACCTCACCGCCCGCGAACCGCCTGGAAGACGGCCGCTGCTCCAAGACCAGACGTTGCTGACGAGGAGGGCCGGCGGAGTCTGGAGAGCGAGGCCGCTTACAGGTGTTTGCCCTGTGGCCTTCCTCACGGCAACGGACAGGAGGCATTGCGGCAGTTCTTGGCGACATGGTCAGAGCCGAAGCAGTTGAAGCAAAGCCCGACCAGATCCGGAGGCACCGGCCTAGCGACCTGGGCCGGAGGGGGAGGAGGCGGGGCACAGTGCACTCGACGCCAACGGCGATGGTGCACGACCTTCCAGTCCCCTGCAACCAACGGCCCTTGCTTCAGAGGTGGCAGATTTGACTTCGGAGGCGGCAGATCTGGCCGGCGCACCCTAGGACCTTGAGCAGGAGCCGGACGACCTTCACGAGCAACCTGGCAAACGACCGAAGAGGAGGACGCGGAGACTGCGGCCCAACAGAGGAGGGGCTGCAGTGACCGTCGGACGAAGAGGAAGGGGAGATGCTGAAGTTGAGCCAGCTGGGAGTGCTCTTACCAGACGGCAACTCAGTCGATCTCCTCCCGACGGTGAAAGGAGCGGCTTCAGGGTTGAGGCGAGAGGTGGATCTGGCCGAGGGCAAGGTGGATCTGGCTAGGGAGGTGGAGGAACGGGGCGGGATGGTGGCGGCGGCGGCGTCGCGGGTGGGTCGCCCGTAGAGGGGGACGGGAGCGCTCATGTTCCTCCTTTACTGGCTAGGTAAACAATGAAACAACAACCACATAGTAACAATTGATGCATGCAGACCATATGTCCAGATTCCTTCCCTGAGCATCTAGATGGAACCAAGTCAGAGAGATTATCTAGCTGAATTCATGACAGGGGAACTGCTATCAAATTTATCACACAAACAACGTACAAGGCGACGTCCAAACTGTTGCCATCAGCGTTTGCCATAGCCCGTCAAACAACGGCAAGCGGACTTCTTACTAAAAACTTTTTTTTCCTTATGTTAAGGTATTGAGATGTGACGAGGCATTTATTACAGTCTACAAAATTTCCTCTCTGCATGGGAAGTATATCTTGAGAAACTAAAATGTTAAACTTAATTTGCAACCCCAAAAATTTGACAGGTAATTAATTCTAGAGAAGCTGATCTACCAAACAGGCAGTATAACTGTAATCGTAAACAACATGTCAAAAATCCTAGTGTTAAAGGGATTAAAATACAAATTTTCTTGCCTTGGAGTAGTCACCATCTCTATAGCATAAATATTGAAACACATCTTGTTTCGGTTTTGATGCCCTCGAGACGATTTGGTGTGTTTTATCGGTTCTTAAAAAAAAAAGGTGGCGTCGATTGGTACCATCTTTGGAACTAAAGCTTTCAGTGTTGTTCGTGATATTTTGTCGTATTAACGGCCATGTGAGCCTTTTTCTATTCTATTGCTTTAATAGGCTTGGCGCAATATATCCTCTCAGTGAGTGTATATGTGGAGCATAAAAGCACTATATCACTACCGTGCATAGCTTCTTCCTGGAGTATTAGCGTGTGGAACTGCAATTCATCTCAATCCACGAAACAGAAAAGTAGCGATCATGGATGGGAAGAAGCTCGCTTTCTTCCTACTAAGCCTCAACCTCGTAGCGTGCATCTCCGGTGACGACGAGCGGTTCGTCTACTCCGGCTTCGCCGGCCGCAAGAACCTCATCCTTGACGACGCCGCTTCCATCACAGCGAGCGGCCTCCTCGAGCTTACCAACGGCTCGCTCCGTACCAAAGGCCACGCCATCTACCCGACCCTGCTGCGCTTCCACGATCCGGCCTCGGCCGGCCGCGGCGCCGTGCGGTCCTTCTCGGCCTCGTTCGTGTTCGGCATCCTCTCGGCCTACCCCGACGTGAGCGCGAACGGCATCGTGTTCTTCGTCGCGCCGAGCAAGGACTTCTCGGGCGCGATGGCGGCGCAGTACATCGGCCTCCTCAACAGCAGCGACAACGGCAACGCGACGAACCGCGTGTTCGGGGTCGAGCTCGACACCATGCAGAACAACGAGTTCAGGGACATCAGCGACAACCACGTCGGGGTCGATGTCAACAGCCTCGTCTCGGTGAACTCCACCAACGCCGGCTACTACGACGAGGAGTTCCACAGCCTGACGCTGATCAGCCACGAGGCGATGCAAGCGTGGGTGGAATACGACGGCGAGACCAAGAGGATCAATGTAACCTTGGCTCCCCTCAAGATGGGCAAACCTGCCCGGCCCCTGCTCTCGGTAACGCACGACCTCTCAACCGTGATACCGGACATGGCATACATCGGCTTCTCATCGTCAACAGGATTGGTGAGCTCGCGGCACTATGTTCTCGGATGGAGTTTCGCCATGGACGGGCCTGCTCCGGCCATCGACATCGCCAAGCTGCCGAAGCTCCCCCGTGAGTTCCCCAAGCCAAGATCCAAGGTCATGGAAATCATGCTTCCGATTGCCACTGCTGCCCTGGTCCTCTGTGTAGGCACGCTACTCGTTTTGCTTCGGAGAAGACACCTACGGTACAGAGAACTGAAGGAAGATTGGGAGGTCGAGTTCGGGCCGCACCGGTTCTCATACAAGGATTTGTTCCTCGCCACAGAAGGGTTCAAGAACAAGAACCTGTTGGGTGTAGGAGGGTTCGGGAAAGTATACAAAGGAGTTCTTCCGGCATCTAACTCCGAGATCGCCGTGAAGAGGGTGTCACACAACTCGAAGCAGGGCATGAAGGAATTCGTCGCCGAGATCGTTAGCATCGGCCGGATGCAGCATCCTAACCTGGTTCAGTTACTCGGTTACTGTCGCCGCAAAGGAGAACTGCTTCTAGTCTACAAGTACATGTCAAATGGAAGCCTGGACAAGTACCTCTACAGCAACCAGGGAAACCCTCCTCTGAACTGGACTCACAGACTCAACATCATCAAAGGGATCGCGTCGGGCTTGCTCTACCTCCACGAGGAATGGGAGAAGGTCGTCGTTCACCGAGACATCAAGGCCAGCAATGTGCTCCTCGACGACGACATGAATGGCCGACTAGGCGACTTCGGGCTGGCCATGTTATACGACCACAGCGCCAACCCTGAAACCTCACACGTCGTCGGCACCATAGGTTACCTCGCCCCCGAGATCGGCCGGACCAGCAAGGCGACTACTCTGACGGACATTTTCGCCTTCGGCATATTCGTTCTTGAGGTCACTTGTGGGCAGAAGCCCATCATGCAGGATTCAGAGGAGAACCAGCTCATGTTGGTAGATTGGGTGGTCGAGCATTGGAACAGAGGATCACTGTCTGAGACGGTGGATAAAAAGATTCAGAACGACTGCAACTTTGATGAGGCGTGCGTAGCGCTTAAGGTAGGGCTGCTCTGTTCTCACCCGTTTCCTGAGGCAAGGCCGAGCATGCGGCAAGTCTTGCAGTACCTCAACGGTGAAATGGAAGTGCCGGAGATGGTTCCGGCGCACCTGAGCTTGCAGATGCTGATGTTGATGCAGAATGAAGGCTTTGATTCGTACGCCATGTCTTGCCCTTCCGAGGAGAGCATCCAGACGATTTCCAGCATCGTGCAAGAAAGATGATGAAACTGTAAAGCTTTTCTAATTGCTTAAAAAATTACATAGTCCCTTCATTCTTAAATTGGTGAAACATTTTCTGTGCTAAAGTATTCTATCGTTATCGTCATTACGAAGATGAGTACTCCTATATTATATATTAAATTCTGATTGGATGATCAATCATGTCATTCTCAGTTAGTCAGTCAACCAGTGATTACTACAGTGTAGGAGTAGTTTTCATCGGTGAGCGCTGGTCATTTCAATGTTCAAAGTTCAAACATGCAGCCCCTATCTTGATGACTAGCAGGAGCGTTCAAACATGCAGTCCCTATCTTGCTGACTAGCGTGAAGGCTTTGATTCGTACGCCATGTCTTATCCTTCCGAGGAGAGCATCCAGACGATTTCCAGCCTCGTGCAAGAAAGATGATGAGACGCGTGGACTTGTTAGCAAGAAAATTTATTCATCCTAGTATGTATTATGTGCAGATAAGACATAAGTATCTATTTTTAGCATGACTGTAATTCGTTAAATATAATGGGTTCAAGAAAAGAGACATCTTGTATATATGCATTCATGTTGAGCAACATGCAAGATTTGATCTTGTGACATCCTGAATTTAGGAAAAGTCTAAAAACACGTAATTCAAAAGTTTTCTAACTTTCACCCTAACATTTTTCTTTCTACTTCTCACCTCTTCTTTTCGTTCCTATTTCAAAAGGCAAAAACCTCACTAAATTTAAAACTTATCTAAATTGAAGATTTCAAAATATTAAAATTTGAGATGTGACAAGTGATTGAGCCCCGTTTTGTTTTTCTTTTCCTTACTGTTTGTTTTACAACGTTCTTAATTCTAATTATTCGAATCCTAAATCCAACCAATTCCCTTGAAATTTTGGATCCATTTAACTCCTGTGAATCTATTGCTTTTGAATTTCAAACCCATTCAAATTCTTTGAACTCAACCCTTCTGAATTCCAATCCTATCGAACTCCGTGAATTCCAAACACATCCAATTCTTTTGAACCTATTTACCTCATTCAAATTAATTTCCTCCATTCAAATAGCCATTTATCCTCCGAATTTCATAGAATAAAATCTATTCAGAATTTGAAGATAATCCTAAAACGAAAGTTGTTCATCCTGAAAAGTTCTTCAACCCTGCAAAATTTCACATTTATTGGAGCTCGGCAAGTTGACCTTTTGAGGAAAAAACAGAGGCTGCTGCTGAAAATAGAAAAATAGAAAAAAGGAAAGAGAATCCGGCGGGCCCCACTCATCAGCGACTATCTCCTCCTCCCCTGTCTTCTTCCTCCACTCTCGCCGCCTGGCACAGCGCGCACTTGGCCAGCCAGCCACGCACCCCGCGACGCGCCGCGCATGCGCCCGCCGCTGCTCGCTCGGTTGCCGCGTTCCTCGCCACGTGCCGCACAAACACGATACTGCTACCACGTCGTCATTGCAATTGAAGTGCGGTCGGCCGCACCGCGACCGCGGCCACCCGCAAGAGTCACCGCCCGACGCAGCCCCATGTCGGCCGCACCACTACTGACCCCAAATCCCCACCCAACGGCAGCAACGTCCCGCACCGAGTTGATTTCACCCCTTCCACCTCGAGCCGCCTCTGCCTCACCGGTGCCCTGGCGTCGTGAAGTCGGCCGCCACCGCAATTCGTGCTCTCCGGCGAGCTGCTCCCCACCCGGCGTCACGTACACCCCCGCCACGGCCTCATCTTCCTCTGAGGCCGGCCAATTTGAGCGAAATTCGCTTGGAGCCGAGCCCCAGCCGTGCACCACCGGGGCGCGCCGCCCCTGACATTGCCGGCTCAGAGCAGCACCTTCCCTGGCTCCTTTGAACCCTCGACGAGCACCACCACGTCGCCCACTTGCGCTTCGGCCGGAGCTCTGAGTCCCTCCGCTTCTCCCGCGCCCCGGCGTCATGAGCCGCCGTCGAGCTTGCGAGCTCTCTGGTGCCGGCCCCTCGCGATGACTCTCCAACACAACTGAGGACACGGCTAGCTTCGGCGCGCCATCCTGCCTTTCCTCCGGCCGACGCCCCAACCTCTCCGGCCGGCGAGCCGCCCTAGCGCCGGCGAGGCGACAACATGGACCGGCCCCCTGCTGCGGTCCATCGTGTTCTGGACAAAGGAGCCGAGGGTAAAAAGATTATTTTGCAAAGAAGCCCTCTAACTCTTCTACATAGAATCCTAGGTCCTCTACATTTACAGAAAACCCCACTGCCCTTAAAATCGAATGAATTAACCCCTGCACTTTAACCTACAGCACCTTGATCTTTTCCATGTTTTCATACAGGTCTTAGTTGGCTTTTTGGTAATTGTAAATTGGTCCTTGGCAACCTCGCGTGTCGGCCACCCTAGCACACCCGCTCCGAGTTTGGACACAGAACAACCACGAGTCTTGGACACACGGTCACAGTTTCCCCGTGTCCACGGACACATCACGATTTCACGTGTCCACGTGTCCACGGACACGTCCCAGTTTTCCCGTGTCCACATGTCCACGGACACGTCCCAGTTTTCCCGTGTCCACGGACACGTCACAGTTTTCACGTGTCCACGGACACGATCACAGTTTTCCCGTGTCCACGGACACGATCACAGTTCCCGTGTCCACGTGTCCACGGGCACGTCACAGTTTTCACGTGTCCACGTGTCCACGGACACGTCACAGTTTTCACGTGTCCACGGACACGTCACGGTTTTCCCGTTTCCACGTGTCCACGGACACGTCACAGTTTTCCCGTGTCCACGGACACGTCACGATTCCACGTGTCCACGGACACGTCACAGTTTTCACGTGTTCACGTGTCCACGGACACGTCACGGTTTTCCCGTTTCCACGTGTCCACGGACACGTCACGATTTCACGTGCCCACGGACACGTCACAGTTTTCACGTGTCCATGGACACGTCACGGTTTTCCCGTTTCCACGTGTCCAGAGACACGTCACCATTTTCACGTGTCCACAAACACGTCACGGTTTTTCCGTTTCCACGTGTCCACGGACACGTCACAGTTTTCCTGTGTTCCCGTGTCCACGAAAAACCCCGAACTTTTCCGTGATCCCCGAACTTTCCGAAAACCCCGAATTTCCCATGATCCCCGAACTTTCCCGTGATCCCCGAACTTTCCGAAAACCCCGAATTTCCCGAGATCCCCGAATTTCCCGTGAACCCCGAACTTGCCGTGAACCCCGAACTTTTCGTGAACCCCGAACTTTTCCGTGAACCTCGAACTTTCCCGTGAACCCTGAACTTTCCCATGAACCCCGAACTTTTCCGTGAACCCCGAACTTTCCCGTGTCCACGGAACTTTCCGAACTTTCCCGTGATCCCCGAATTTCCCGTGATCCCCGAATTTCCCGTGATCCCCGAACTTTCCGAAAACCCCGAATTTCCCGAGATCCCCGAATTTCCCGTGAACCCTGAACTTTCCGAAAACCCCGAACTTCCCGTGAACCCCGAACTTTCCGAAAACCCCGAATTTCCCGTGAACCCCGAACTTGCCGTGAACCCCGAACTTTTCGTGAACCCCGAACTTTTCCGTGAACCCCGAACTTTCCCGTGAACCCTGAACTTTCCCGTGAACCCCGAACTTTCCCATGAATCCCGAACTTTTCCGTGTCCACGAATCCCCGAACTTCCACAAAACCCCAAACTTTCATTCTCTCGTATCCACGAATTCCCGAACTCCCACAAAACCCCGAACTTTCACTTTCACGTGTCCACGGACACGGTCACAGTCCACGTGTCCATGGACACGATCACCGCTCACATGTTCACGTGCTCACGAACACGTCACAGAACTCTGTGTCCACGGAGAAATCACCGATTCTGAGCACCCATGTGTCCAGAGGCCATGGACACAGGCCGAGCCAAGTGTCCATGCAGCCTTTGCCAGTTTTCGGTCCCAGACCAGCTGACAGCATTACCACAAAGTTCGTCCCCTGTTTCACACCTGCACACACACGACCGACAGCTGTGGACACCTGTCGGGTAGCGTGTCCACGGGGGAGATTTCATGTTTTCCATCGTGAACACCTTGTTCGTCTCACCACCGCTACACCTTAACTAAGTTTTCAGTGATCTTGGTGCCACTGGAACCATTGTCTCAAGCTCCATCACATCGAATCCTCCAAACCTCAGCCAACCTCCGGTCTCGCCGATTCGCTTCTATAGTAAGTCTTTCGCTGAGTTTAATCGTTGTTCCTTCTTTTGGTTTTATCGTTGTTAATGCAAGTCTTTAACTATGACTCATCCTAAGCATAGATTTATACTAGCTAAAGCACGCCACAGCATAGCATAGCCCCGTTATTTAGCACACATTAGTATGCGCACCCATGTTAGCACTGAATAACCTAACTTAAAATTAGAATTATAGAATTAGTAGTTAAACACTAATAACTAAATACTAGGAAGTAAGCATAAATTAATTAGAATACTTGTACATTTCACTTTACATCGTTACACACCGGCACACATGCAATCTTAAGTCGCGCTCACATTCGAAACCATGATGCATAGATATAAGCACAGGCCAACGATAAGTGCAAGTGCACAATATACACGGATAACTCAGGTCATGAGCCGTGACATAGAAGCACGCACAATGCACTCATGATATAGTTTAATCACTAGGTATCAATCAAAAGAACTCTAATGGCCAACAAGTAGTGAATGGTCCTAAATTAAGGTCTACATAAAATGATGTACTGTTCACAGGACTACACAAGCACATGCCTCTCCAATAGCCATGCTAGTGGGCCTCACCGCTCCTCGTAATAACTAATCACCGCATCATGCACGACTTGCCCTAAGTTTTCCTCGCGGTGTTATCTGGTTCTTAGTTGGAGTTCTTGGGTTTTTATCGCTCCTTCTTGAGTTGTGTTTCTTTCGCAGTAGTTTTATTAGGCTTTTCCTTCGCGTAGATAACGCTGAGTGTAAGGAAGAGTCGAGCCTCAAGAGGGACCAGAAGGTCTACGTATGAAGAGAAGCTCGTAGGTTGGGCGCGAAGCTGAAGGTTGAAGATTGAGGTCTTGAAGAAGAAGCCTCCAACCTCAAGCTTGAAGATTAAGGAATTTGCACGCAAGCTCTAACCTCATATTGAACCTATAATTTGCTAATGCTCCTATAGTGCCTATTTATTCTGCTATGCATGATATTTTGGTTTGAAACATTGTGTTAGTAATAATTTTACTTGTTCCTAGGTATTTATATTTATGTCAGTAACTTGCTGCATAGATATGAATAACTTTCTTGAAAACTATTGACGAGGTGTCCTTGATAGCCATAGGGATTCCGTTCCTAAATAGTTTTACGGAACGGATATTACCTTGTACTAGATCTGCTTAGGACCCCATTTACGGTGCTCCGCACCGCCGCACCATATACCATTAATTTGCAAAATGAGTTGAAAGAGTTTGGTGGTGTGAGTACAAATAAAAGGGGGCGGGATTAGAACAACTGGTGCTAG
>BCLF01000132.1:57156-80495 GCA_001602275.1 Zoysia japonica
CACCTGCCGTGGACGAGACCGCCACCCCTGCCATATAAGGACCGGTTCGTTAGCCCTCGACTTGGTAATTCCCGTGCAACCACAGAACCTGTACATTTTGGGCAGGACTTATGCCCTCTACGTATTCTTTCCACATCGAACCACTGGGGGGTCGGTAGTGAAGACACAAGGGAACAGGAGAAGGGCGTGAGATAACTCGTTGCCTGGCCTTCGACGGTAATTGCCCGCGTCATGGGAGCGTAAGCCCACGGATATAGCCCTTGGTTTTGTAATACTCGGGATTGAAGGGGACCAGAAAAAGGCGTGAATGCGGTGGATATTCACGACCCGGCTCCGGGAATGTACCGACGCGTCATCGACGGCCTGGAAAACCCCGAGGGATGGCCCCTGTTTGCACCTTGAGTGGAATCTGTGGAAAACTGCGTAGATGTGGAATAAGCGTTATGCAACTCTAATGATCAGGAGTAGCATAACCTGTGGGTACAGTATACAACCTCTGCAGAGTTAAAAATCCTTCCGGATAGGCCGTTGTCACGGTATTGACATGCTACTGCTCGGGCGCCCTACGATTAGATTTTCTATACTGCCTTGAAGTGTGAGTGGGTGTAGCTACCCGTGCTTTGGAAAGTGTCTGGAGAGGATAGTGGAGGCCCTTCCAGTTAAAAATTAGGAAACTAGCGGGAACGGTTTGTACTCCCCCAAGTACAACTTATTAATATATGGATAATAAATGTTTTCACTCCCTTTTAAAATCTTTTGCAGTGAACCTTGCATAAAACTGACTCTTTGGCAACATGAACCTTGCTGCCTCATCCTTGCTACAACTAATGTGCATCTATAGTTATACCTTTGCTTAGTGTTGGAGCTTGCTGAGTACCTTATGTACTCACCCGTCTGCATTTGTGGTACAGTGAGGATCGCGTAGATGTTGTGCTGGTTTCGTTCTGCTTCTCAAGTCTGCTTGTGAATTTGGGTCCTGGTGTTCGCTGTCTGCTCTGCTTTTAGTTGGTCAACCGATGTAGGATCGTAGAGATCCTCATGGGGTGGCCACTAAAAGTCCTGTCTCATGTTAGTTTTCCTTTCGAAGTATGCTTTTGATATACCTTCTCTTGTGTTGTGCGTATCAGCTACTGATCCAGGGACTGATACGTGTATCACAGTGCATCTCGAAAACGGGGTGCGCGACAGATCTTGGATCATCAATTTGTTTACCCTTTGGTATTGCTAGTCAAACTCTGTTGTGCGAATATACAGATGCTGGAAACTTTTTCTATTCTCTTAAAAAAATATAGTCCTCCGATCTTAAATTGTGAAACATTTTCTATGCATGTTGACGTATTCTATCGTTATTGTCATTACTCATTATCACATTACAATATTTCTGATTCTGATTGAATGACCAATCGAGGCACTCTCAGTTAGTCCGTCAACCACTGATGCCTTCCCTGTACTTTTAATCGCCGGTCACGGTCGCTCAACGTTTATTTCAATGTTCAGACTTCAAAGTTCAAACATGCAGTCCCTATCTTGCTAGCAGGACCAGTGGACTCATGCCATACAGTACTCATCACTTACCAGTCCACGGTCCACACAGAGTACTCTAGCTCCATTATTAGCCTGAAGATCTCTTCAAACGTTGGGTGTGCATAATGTCAAGCCCTCAAGTCTTTATTTAGGTGCAAACAACTCTAAAATTTCGACGTTGCGTTAGAATTTTATTTGACACTTGCTGATCTCAAGACCTATCAGGCATGCTACACAGCGTACTCAGTAAACTAAAGCTCTCCGTAGTTGCATAAGCAATGACGATACACATGCGCTTCCTTCTGCTCCCGATCCTCTCCACCGGGCTTGTACTCTCATCCCTCACAGCTTCTACCGACGTCGGAGAGCAGTTTGTCTACTCCGGCTTCACCGGCGCCAACCTGACCCTGGACGGCTCGGCCACGATCACGGCCACCGGCCTCATCGAGCTGACCAACACCACCTCGACGCACCAAAAAGGCCACGCCTTCCACCCGACTCCCCTCCGCCTCCGCGCGTCCCCGGACGGCGCCGTGCGGTCCTTCTCCGCCACCTTCGTCTTCGGCATCGTCTCCAGCTACACCGACTTCAGCACGCACGGCATGGCCCTCGTCGTCGCGCCGCGCACGTCCCTGCCGGACGCGCTGACCGACCAGTACCTCGGCCTCACCAGCATCCAGAACGACGGCAAGGCGAGCAACCGCATGCTCGCCGTGGAGCTCGACACCGTGCAGAACATCGAGTTCCGCGACATCGACGCGAACCACGTCGGCATCGACGTCAACGGCCTCAGCTCCGTGCAGTCGCGCGACGCGGGATACTTCGACGACGAGAGTGGCTGGTTCACGAGCTTGAGTCTCATCAGCCGGGACGCGATGCAGGTGTGGGTGGACTACGACGGAGGCCCGACGCGGATCAGCGTGACCATGGCTCCCCTCGGAACGGCGAAACCCAAGAAACCATTGGTCGTCGCCAACAAAAATCTCTCAGACGTGTTAACAGAGCCGTCGTACATCGGCTTCTCTGCGTCGACAGGCCCGGTAAACACGCGGCACTATGTTCTTGCCTTGAGCTTCGGGTTGAACGGATCGCCCCCGGCGATTGATCTCGCCAGACTGCCCAAGTTGCCCCAGATAGGGTCGAAGCCTCGATCAAAGGTCTTGGAGATAACCCTGCCCCTAGCGAGTGCAGCGCTCGTTCTAGCTGTCGGCACCGCCATGATTCTGCTCGTGCGAAGGCGACTCAGGTACAGAGAGGTACGTGAAGACTGGGAGAGCGACTTCGGACCGCACCGGTTCACGTACAAGGATCTCTTCCACGCCACAAAAGGGTTCAAAGACAAGCACCTCCTCGGCGCGGGAGGCTTCGGAATGGTGTACAAGGGAGTGCTTCCGACGTCCGGAGTGGAGGTCGCCGTGAAGAAGGTGTCCCATGGGTCCAAGCAGGGGATGAAGGAGTTCATCGCGGAGATCGTCAGCATCGGCCGCATCCGGCACCGGAACCTCGTGCAGCTACTCGGGTACTGCCGCCGGAAAGATGAACTCATCCTGGTCTACGATTACATCCCAAACGGCAGCCTTGAGAAGCACCTCTACAGCGAAGGAGATGCTAGTAGTACTACTACCTTGGGTTGGGCTCAGAGGCTTCACATCATCAAAGGCGTCGCGTCCGGGTTACACTTCCTCCACGAGAGGTGGGAGAAGGTCGTCGTCCACCGGGACATCAAGACCAGCAACGTGCTCCTGGACAGGGAACTGAACGGCCGGCTCGGCGACTTCGGCCTCGCGAAGCTGTACGAGCACGGCGCCAACCCGCAGACCACCCGTGTGGTCGGCACCACGGGGTACCTCGCGCCGGAGCTCATCCGGTCCGGCAAGGCCACCCCTCTCACGGACGTCTTCGCCTTCGGCACCTTCGTGCTCGAGGTCACGTGCGGGCAGCGACCCATCAAGCAGGACGACGAGCAGGAGGGCAGGCAGACCCTCCTCGTCGATTGGGTGCTAGAGAACTGGCGCAATGAGTCGCTTGCTCAGATAGTGGATCCGAAGCTACGAGGAGACTATGATTCCGACGAGGTTTGCCGGGTGCTCAAGATCGGACTGATGTGCTCGCACCCGTCTGCCGCTGCGAGGCCCAGCATGCAGCAAGTGCTGCAGTACCTTGATGGAGAGGTGCCGCTCCCGGAGATGGCGCCGCCCGCGAACTTGAGCTTCAACATGCTGGCTCTCATGCAACGGAAAGGGATGCATGTCGTGTCGGGCCCGTGCTCGTCGACGGTGATAAGCGCCGGCAGCATATCTGACCTGTCTGGAGGAAGGTGACACCAGCCGTGTTGTTGTTGTTTTACGTTGTTATTATTTACGTGTGATACTAATAATCACTGGAAAAATGGTTTAGGGCTAGATTTTGTTTGTTGTTTTGGGAGACCCGGAGAATCACGATCCAGTTGGAACAAGCCTGCCCAGCTCCCTCTTGTTCGCGGAACGAACAGGCCCAACTAAAGAACAATTCAGTCAACTCATATAAAGCCCAGCCCATATGTTTGGGCCTAAACTTTCGGCCTTTCCGGGCGGGCTTACAATCACGATGTGGGCCAGTTACTGAGTACCTCCGATCCACGCTCATCAATTCGGCCTTTTTTCTCAAAAAAAAAATCATTTCGACCTTTCTCGTGCTCAAACCACGACAAGCCATCGGCTGGGCCCACGGCCGAAATGCACCTTCGTCCCTTCCCCGGCACCGATGAGAATTCAGTTCACCTGCCCGCCTTAACCACACCGGTCCGGAAGAAATGGCGACCAGCTCGTCACCGGGCAACTCCTCGCCGGCAACCGCCGGCCAGATTTCTGCCTCGGGCTCCATCGGGGATCCGGTCCACCAAAAATGCTTGCTTATTGTATCATAATCTATCTCCAGATGTGATCGCACCCTCTACTCCAGTCTTGCATGCCACTGAAACATTGCTGCACTGTTCGTGAGCAGTGGTCTACAGCTCGCCTGATCATCATGCAGTGCACCAACCTGAACTGACATGACATAATCACATAATTTTATGTTACCAATAGGCAATCCGAGAGTAGTTTAATCCAATAGATTCAGCTCTAACCAGCTCCATTCTGCTATGTTAAAACAGTAAAGAATCGACGGTGGATGAAACTTCCTCGTCTTGACAGCGCCGTCTCCGAGCATATTTCTGGTAGCTCTGACACGACGGACTCCTGCTCCGTTTTTGTGCAGTACATTTGTTCGGATGGTTGCAGGTCACTGGCAAGGCATCTTTGTCAGGATGGACGCGCAGGTTGTTGCCGATTTGATGATCCGCAGCTCAGTTTCATTCTCAGTTCTCAAATTTGATCTATTTACAGCATGTTTGAGCTCTGAGAGTTCCATCTTTCAACGTTGAAGCAGCAGAATCCTAATCCAGGATACTGTGTTCCTCTGATGGAGTCCGGATCCAGGAAGACATGTTTGACGCTGCGTTACTACTAGTACAGTAGTACTATCATAAGGACTCACTCCTACCACTCCTCGTACTGTTGCTGGTGAAGCAGCAATGACCAAAGCTGTCGTCCTCGTACAGTGCTGCTGCATGCCCTTCATAAAGAGATGCTACTACTCCCTACGCTGTCATCAACAACTTGCAACCAATATGCCAATCATTTGCACGGCTCTCCGCCGAGATAAGCTAGTGTTAGGTCGCCGCTGCGACAGTGGGATGATTCTTTGGGCAAAATACGCTGCAGTAATGCCAGTGATTGCTACAGTGCATGTGAGATGGAGTGGTGCAGCATGGAAGGCAATGGCGATGAGCTGAGCTGCTGACTGCGTCTATCACAGACAGACATTCCTCAAGGGCAACATTGTTGATCATGCTACTGTTCTTACTGACGGAATCTGAACGCGGACTAGTGTCCTGATGAATAGGTTTCCCAGTCGTAGCAGGTATGTTTGCGCCGTGCTTCTCCATTTGTTGGACTCTGAACGATGCGCAGTTTCAGGATTAATTGGTACTCCTAAGTAAGAAGAAAACTTTGAAGCACACATAGATGAAAGATGTTTCAACTAATATGCATTTTACTTCTATATATACTGTCATCTGCTGAAGGACAGAAGGAGACGGTATTTAACCTCTTTATTATGCTTAACACAGGCAATCACTGAACGTGCACATTTTCACCGGTATGGACCTTACAATCATACAATTAGGCGACTGCCGAATAGACTACCCTGGTACGTACGTACTTGCATCGCACGGATATTCTTCCAATTTAAAACACGCCTAAATTACAAGCCGTCTAGCTGAAATTTAACAGCATTACAGAACCGCTACGTACAAACCATAAACAACACTGAAGCAAAGGCCTTGGCGACGATCAGCAGAAACGGTGCAAGCCCAAAAATTCCATAACAATGTAGTAGTACCGTGCATTGCAACGCGTCCTCGTACATAGATGTCTCGACTTCCCGATCCATATGTAGTAGTCCATGGTCATTCCATTCGCGAACCGAGGCGGTACATGCCGTCGGCCAGGAACGGGCCGTCCATGTAGAGCGCGGCGGCGGTCTGCGGGTGGAAGCCTTCCATCATCACGAACGGCATATCCTCCGACGGCTTCCAGTGCCGTTTCCTCTGGTTGATGAACCAGTTGTTGATCTGCTTCTGGTCTAGGCCTGTCGATTCTGCCAGCGCGATCTTCTCCGTCTCCTACATGCAGCAAGCAACATAAAGTTAGTAATATAAAAGTGATGCACCTTTAGTTTGTGACTACTGCATGCCATCTCAAGATGTACTAAATGAACTCAAATTTTTAATGATGTCATGCATGCAGATGAGCTTGAGCAAGTATTGTGGAAATTATCTTACTGAAGGGTAAGGCCACTTGTAGTGCAGCTCCCACCAGTGGAGTAGCTTCTGCCTGGCCTCCTTTGGGAGCTTGCCTTTCTTCTTCTTCTTGGAAAACTCTTGCCTGAGGCTGCTCAAGTACCCACTGTACTTCTTCAGGAGCTGGTACTTGAGCTCCTTATCTTCAGCGCGTGGATCAATCTCAGATGTCTCATTTTCACGTCCGGTTGTGTCCATGTCGTCCTCAGAGGAACCGACACCTTCTGATTTACCATCTGCAGACAAAAAAAAAATGTTATGTTTAGACGACAGGTTTTATCAACCGTAGGTCTATTTCTCTGTCTGAAATCCAAAGTCGTATGAGTTTAGACCATAATGGACATATATGGGCTAGACGCAAAGAGTTGACAACTGTGCGTAAAGAATCTACCCATTTTAAAATGCAAGTGCAGGATGAATAGTAGGATTTTGGGAAGAAAAGTAGTGTGGCTACAGTCACAATCAGTGGAATATTGCCAATGCAAATTGAGATATAAGGATCTTGCACGGGATTCAAACAAAATAGCAAGGCTGGGAAAATATCAGAATAATAATTTTGTTGTTTGCAGGTCGGGCCCAGAACCTATTTCTAGTTTATGCCAGAAGATCACGATGAAAAAGAATTAGAACAGAACAAGTAATGCTGGTATTAAAGTATTAAACCTTCTAAGACCAGTGCAATTAAAATATTGCAGGATGAAGTGGATCTACGCATAAGAGATTGTATAATTGTAAAGTTGTTGACGAGGCAAGTATCGATGGAACCACAGAGAATATCTATGTAATTCTGAAACGAGAAAAGGATCGTTCATATATCCTATTCAAGAAAGAAATATTGTTTAGCATATGTATTATGCCTAAAGATAAAATGCTACTGAGAATAATCTCATGTGATTGTTTAACTACAACATGACTTATATCTCACGTTTTAAGAATTAAAATAATCCTGAGATATGATATATAGTTCAAGAAACGTTTGAAAGAATTTTTTCCTTTACAGCATGACAGCTCTATAAATTGCATTTAACAAAAAAAAATGTAATCTTATAGTCTCTTGTATTCTTGAAAGTTGTTGTTTTACATGTTTTTAATGCATTTCAGTAACTGTAAGCTTTCACAATCATTTTCCCTATAAACAGCATGAAAATTTGTCACCAATCAGTCAAATTCAAATAAACTCCTAGTTTCTTATTGAGAAAGTTAGGGCGTTTGGTAGAGCTCTCAGCTTCTGATTTTTTGGACTCACTCTCCTGTGAAGTGATTCTATGGTTGAAAGTGATTCTCTTTGATTCTCTAGGATAAACTCTTAGAATCAGACTAGAGAATCACTTCACAGGAGAAGCTACTTTTTTCAGTTACCAGCTTTTTAGTTTATTTTAGAGAATTACTTCACAGAATCAGACAAAAATCATTTCTTCTAAAAAATAGTATTTGACAGAGCTCTCCTGATTCTGTATAAAAATCAAGAGCTGAGAGCTTTGCCCAAACGAGCCCTTAGAAATGGGTGAGCACTGAGCAGAGAGCATAATAAAAGACAAAACAAAGCTTATCTACGACAAAATGGCATTTATGAATACCTTATAATCTCTTAAACTATATACATGAATCAGATTATGTTTCTATCGACAATATTTGACTGTACATAAAAAATGTTACTAATACCAATATAAAATGTCAATTGCTCACTTCCTACTTTTGCAGAAATAGTTTCAGGATAACTGTAGCTTCCAAAAATCATAGGCACTCAATAGATTATTAGCGAATACAAAATCTTGCTGAATAAAGCCATCAGATATGGAATTTCCAGGACAAAACACTAACATTCCAACTTTAAACAAAATGGAACAGATTTTCAAGAAATGTCGCTACAACATGAAAATTAAAAAATCCACTTTTTTAACATTAAGAAAAAAAAAATTTAAAAGAAACGTTGTGAAATCTTACATTTGCAAATTATTTGAGAAACTCAACATGACGATAGTAATTTTCTATCTTCAAACATAGACAAACAACAGTATCTACAACATGAAAACTATGCAATCCACTTTCTTACATTAAGAAATCAAACTAAAGTACGTACTGTCAAAATTGAGCGCGTACTAATAAACATCACAAGCCCTAGTTAAATACTAGGAACTGTAAAGAGCTAATTACCAAATCCAGAAACTGGGTTCAATCCTAGATTGACCGCCTAAACTGTAAACTGGTTTCATTTCGTTGTAGATTGACTATCACGACATCGATGAGCAGTGATAAACACTTATACTCCACTCTCCTAGGCTAGCTCTACGTAGCTCGTTGTGAGTTGAAATCAGGGTTTACAAAACCGGTCAAAACTATCCGGTTTTCGGTGAAACCGGTCCGGTCTGGTTTAGAAGATCGGCCGGTTTTCGGTTTAATAAATTAAAAAAATTATAAAATTTAAAAATCCAAAAACCGGTCAAACCGGCCGATAAACCGGTCAAACTGGCCAGTAAACTGGAAAAACCGGTGGAAAACTGCTCGAACCGATTTAATTTTAAATTCAAAAAGTGTAAATCGAAAAAAACCGGCTGGTTTTCTATAAAAAATTTAATTTTCGAATTTGTCCGGTTTTTCTAGTTTACTGTAGCAGTTTTTTTATTTTCACGAAAACCGATCAAACCGGTGCCGGTTTTCGAGATCAAACGCAACACGCAGTGGAGATTCTCCTGTGGCAAACCTATGGAACATGTGTATCCACAACCTGACAGTCTGCTCCTACACGGCATGGCATAGCAACAGTAAACACAGATCTTCCTGCTCAGTGCAGGTGGCACACCTTAGCCTGCACAAATCTGCAGACGGACTGTAGATACACGTCCAGCATTCAAAAAGCCCGGCAGCGCCCCCCGGAAGACACGAGCGACGCTGCTGCAACCCAACCGAAACTACACAGTTAACACCAGGACAGATAAGGGCTACAGCCGCAGCTTGTAATGTGTAGTCTGGACAGCCAGACAGGGGAAGGATTCAGTTCAGGTTAGGCTCCATAACACACCATTTCCAGTGCAAATGTGTCATTTCTGTCTCTGCCTAAAATAGAACGGCAATGAAAAAAAAAAGAGAAGAAGATTGGAGATGGAGATTTTAGCTACTCCTGCGCAAGAAGGCAATGATTTGAAGCTGCTTATGGAGTTGTGCGTGGTTGTGCATACGAGACAGATGGATTCCCCTGCCAGCCTCGGAACCCTAACACAAGCAAAGCTTATTGTAACCTGTCAATATGTACTTGAAGTGGAGTAGACTACTCAGTGCAAGAAGCCAAATGAACAGGTTAGCTGAAAGCTAGCCTAAGTTTCTGTGAGTCTGTGTAGGCGATCTGTGTCGCTCATCGCATGAACAGATGGCTGCTATTGCGTGCAGTCCTGAAGTTACAGTCGTGTACTAACTGCAAAGGAACCGAATCCAAGTCATTAGCATAATGCAAGAAGGAAGAGGGGAGGCACTCAGATGGAAGAAAGGATTAAACAATGGAGGACGAGCTGATGAACGAGAGGAGGAGACCCTGCCATGAGACACGGCTCCGCACTGTGTCCTCGATGCCAACCAAAAGCCCAGATGCCAGTTAACAAATCCGCTGCAAATCACCTCACTAATTTTTATATTGTTCTGAGCGCATGCGTAGGGTTGCGTGTACTCTGATCTCTTTAAGCCACCACCGCTCGTATTAATTAATGAATAATCTTGATTAGATTAAGAAGCCAGGCTAGCTCGCTATGGCAAGATCCAGAGCAACCGCTCCCACTATCCAGAACAACCGTTTCCCAATGAGGTAAGCCGAGTGCCGTACGACCATATACTAGGAGAGATGAAGGTGAAGCAAGCGACGGACGAAGCTGCAGGAGAGTTTTACCGGCGAGCGAGAGGCGCGAGGAGCCGGCCGCGGCGGCGCCGCCGGAGATGGAGTCGAGCTGCGCTTCCACCCTCTTGAGGAACTCCATGGCCTCGTCGATCGGCCGCGTCAGCTCCTCCCGGTACTTCACCAGCATGTTGCAGTAGGCCTCCTGCTGACACATCGAGTCAGGGCATCAACCGGAGAGACAGTCGACGGAATTATGCGGTAGTGGATGTTGGAGCTGATCAGGACGAACCATGAACTGGTCGAGCTCCGGGTCGCGCGGCTCGTGCCGGTTCGGCGGGCGCGCGTCCAGCTTCCCCGCCACGGCCGTCAGCTTCTCCAGCACGTCCGGCGGCGCGCCGACCTGCGCATCATTTCATAGGGCATATAAGAAGAGCATATATAGACTACGCATCGTGTTAAGACAATCTACAGCTTGCTTGCATGCTAGTAGAGCAAGATAGACGGATTTGCAATTTATCCTGCCGTTAAGCAAGCAAGAGGCGAGCTAGACAAAGGCGGGCGCCTACTTTCTGGCAGTCGAGGTAGGCCGCGAGGAGCGCAGAGTACTGCGGGTGCGAGACGATCTTGGCCTTGATGGCGTCGGCCTCCGCCGGCGAGATCTCCGCGTGCCTTCCGTACTGCGACTGCGACGACGACGACAGCCCGGTGGCCTGGCCCTGATGCAGCAGCGCGAGCGGCGCGCCGTAGTACGCCACGCCCGCCGGCGCCGCCGCGGCGCTGGACAGCGGCAGCTGCAGGAAGGAGGAGGACGCGGCCGGCTTCGAGTTGGAGCCGCCGCCGCCGCCGCCGCTACTGCTCCTTCCGGCTCCAAGATTCCCGAAGCTCTGCTCCATGAAATAAACACAGACCAAAACCTAGCAAAAAGCTAGGAGACAGAGAAATTAGGGATGCACAGAGCTCGCCCCGCCGTGCCGAGACGAGACTGCAGCTCCCCTCTCTCCTCTCGGCACCAGTAATGGCGGCGCGGCCGTGGAGAGTAGAGCTGCAGGAAGAGGACGAGGGGAGAGAGAGGGAGGCGGGGAGATATTAATTGAGGAGGGAGGGACGGAGGGGTGTGGAACGAGAGGAAGGGAAAGGTGTGGGCGCCTGTGGCTGGTGGCGATCCCTTTCCTCGCGTCAAATCTCACTGGAGAAGGGACGGTGAAGGGGAGATGGATGCGCTGTCGTACTTCGAAAGAGAAACGAGTGCTGCTCGGACATGGTTTTGTTTTCGGCCTCCTGGACGCGAGAATTTTTTTCTGTTTTTTAAAAAAATTAAATTAATTTTTTTGAAATTTTTGTGAAATTCTTGCATTAAAAAAAAAGGCTGCTTCTTTACCGTCGACGCGAACCTGGCTTGTTCATGCAATTGCCGGCATGGGCATGGCCGCGCAACGGCTTTTCTTTCTTATTTTTTTGACTGAAGGATGTGCATATTCATTCGTGTGCATATATTCATTCCTCAGCTATGATGCGGATTTTTATAAAATTTAAAACACTGTATGCGGAAACACATGTTATTCTATTTTCTAAAAATTCGTGTGCATATTCTTCTATCGCTTCATATATGTTCATCAATATCATTTATATTGTATTGGTATGCCTCAAATCTCAGGAAAAAAAAGGTGTGATTTCCATTGTCATTTTTTTTTTTTGGAAATTCAGAGGCATTTATTTGTTGTGACTTGTGACACTTTTTTTGCCTCGTAATGCCTCTCCAGATAATAAGTGGAAAGCAAATATTTAGTATTGTACGAGTACAGTGAGTAGAGACTGATTGATCAGGGTCAAGTGACCCTAGGTCTATAGGCGCAGATGCATTGCCATTGGTATCACACTAGTGATGAGTAGACAGAGATGCGCCAGAGCTTAGAAAATCTAATAAGTCCCCTTTTGGTTGCTTCTTAAAACTAAGATTCTAGTACTAAGTCAGGATCTCAATTCTCAATTATAAACATACTTTTTTTTCACCATCTCAAGTCACAATTCTGCTGCAGATGATAATCTCTAATATGATTGCTTTAATATAAATGTTACATGCACCGAAGGCTTATCTTTTGATACTATGTGAATATAAACACCATCTGAAAACAGCATGTCTCAAAAGGTACCTTCATATATAGTGTGCAACACTTTGAATTGAAATATACTATCTTTGTCCTAATAGAATCTTATTTCTGGGATTCGTTGGATGTGACTTTGACCTTCTATAAATTTAATTAATTTAATTAATATATAAATTATATATTATGAAAATATTTTTCATGATGAATCTGGAAATATACATCTTATGTTGATCAAGTTAATTAAATTTATATAAATCATTAGTCAATAGCGTAGTGAACAAAAACTAAAAATAACTTTATATTGGATGAAGGGAGTACTCTCTAGCTACATCCTCCTCAATTTTATAAGTTGTTTAATGTGAGGGGTTTTGAAAATAAGGAAGTGAAAAATAGGGTGGAGATGTATTAGAAAGAGAAAATTGTGGTCAGAGAGTTATAACGACTTATAACTAATGATTTATAATTTGAAACGAAAGAAATACTACATTTTAAAAACTGTATAATTAGTATCGGTAGATAGTAATCTCACTGTAACGTATAAATAATCTTTTAATTATGTTTTTTACTGCACAGAATGCAGAACAACCTATAACTATTCTAAGTAGCATTCCAAGAACAATTTTTATATATGTGGCATAACACCGTTGAAAAACGTTGTTAAGATGGTGCCCCTTGTGAATGCCGAGGGGACAGAGAATGTCAGCCATGCCTTTAGTAGTTCGAGTACACTGTAGGGCATTTAAAATATTTGAGGTCTAAGAGCTAGTTCATCAAACTTATCACTTCGATCAACCGTTATGAAACGACGCGGCAAATTGACACGATGGACAGAGCAGGATAGAGTACTCCCTCCGATTCAAAATATAATCATTTTTTATGTTAAATTTTATTATTTTGATTATTAATAAGATATAATTAATAATATTTTATTATATAAAATATTATATTTTTTAATTCATCTTAAAATAAGCTTTTATAAAAATTAAAATTTTATATTAACAATTATATTATTTTTCTAGACATTATTGTTTGAATTTAAAAAATATTGATCTTATTTAAATCAAAAAATGCTTATATTTTAAAACGGAAGTAGTACATAGTAATATATTTTTCTAAAAAAACGATGAAAAAGACGAATTTTACAATATTCTATCAAAGTGCCTATTGTACTTTTTTATATATATACTCTCAGTTCATTTTTAATTATCATTCAAACTCTGTGCATGGAAATTAAAAAATACTAAAAAAAGAAAATTATATATTGCAAAAAGAAAGAATGTATCGAAAAGTGATAAATGTATTTTGGTAACAGAGGTGCCCTGTGCGGTGTATGAGAAAGATAGAAATTGTAGTAGGCAATGAAAATGACAAATATTTAGAATAAATTTTAATGTTGAAATGACAAATAAAAGTAAAATAAGGGAGTAAAAGCAATCTCGGCATGCATGCATGTATTATTGCCATCTGTTCTTAATCAGAAGTTACGGTACTGCAAGTTAATTGCTTGCATAGAGGTAAATAATACTATCACGTTGTTTTCATATATTTCTGCCATCAAAGCAGCATCTTTGAATATCTGTAGTAGAAGTATGCAATAATTTAGTAGAGAGATTATGTTTTTATTAATTATATGTTCAACTTGCTTCAAGTTTCAATGCTATTTATTAGTCAAATTCTGCTAGTACAATTTCTTTGATGGTAGTTGTACTTGGACGGAGCTAAAGAAAAGCTTGTCTGTTAGTACATCATTAAAAAAAAACACAAGATTGTTTGCATGCTAAACTCGACGAATCCTGCACCACGAACTCCTGTGCAAATCCACAAGCTAGCTTCTTCCTTAAACTGATAAATGAACAGAATCCGTCGTACCAAAGAGCCACTAGATCTCATTCTTAAACAAGTCTTGATGCCGCGTCCGCATCGACCGATCGCATCCTCACTCTCTTAACAAGAAACTTAATTCGTGGTGGTAGTCGCTGAACCATTAGGTACAACAATTGGCACACTAAAAAGACGTGCTTCGTTGTAAAAAAGTCGTTTTGTATAATGGTTTGTTTAAATATTGAAAATATAAGTTACAAATAATTTTTAATTTGTTAATTTTATATCTGAGAAAATCATACAATTAGATTTATCTTGAAAAATACTTTCACAAAAGTATATACATATCTCACATTTTAAGAAATATTTTAATAGAAAATAAGAATCAAAAATTATATTTTAAAAATCATATCATTGTTTTAAACAATTTCTTTTTTTTTAAGACCACAGAGAGCGCTTACCAACAGACACATTCATAAGTTCGTCTTCAATACCCTAGTACTTAGCTTAAGGTGGTGCTCACTCCGTCTTTAACAGAAGCTTATTTTTAGAGTTTGTTGACTGTAACTTTGACCAATAATTTTGTTAAGTAATTAATTTTAATAATATAAATTATACATTTTATGAAAATATTTTTTTGATGAATTTAAAAATATAAATACTAAGTTTTTAAATTTGATTGAATCTATAAAAATTATTAGTCAAAATTATAGTCAACAAATACTAGAAATAAATTTCTATTGGACAGAGAAAGTACTTAAAAAAAGCTAGGATCTGGACTGGTACGTACATAAATTCCATGACATAACATGAGCACTGAACAGGAGATGAATCATGTTTAAGGGCGCGATTGATTAGTCGGCTCTGCGTAGCTTGGCTAGTAAGTTCCAACCAGGCTGAGTTGGGACTAGATTCGTCTGGCCTGGCTCGGGAGAAACGTCGCCCGCATGCATTTCCAATGGACCTGGCTCGAACGGAACGGTACGGCTGCAGCAGGAGGTTGTAGTCAACAAAATGAAGTTGCATCTGTGGAGGCTGGTAGAGAACAAGCGGGCAACCAATCATCCTTCAGCTGCATCCTGTGAGCCTTGCCGTGGCTGGGGTACCCAACCAATCAGCCCCTAATAATCTACGAGGAGGACGATACCTCGGCCGGCTAGCATAGCATTTCGGATAAATTTTGGTACCGTATAGTTGATCGGCGGCAGAAGAACGTTGCTTCTGAAAGTACAAATCGAAGGCTCTATACTCTCCCGTTCATTCTCAGCTGAAATTAATCAAATCAATGTGAACTCCACCGAAATTTCGCTATAACGAGTTGCTGTAGCTAACCTTCTCTCACTCATGAGGTCGTACCATATCTCCATGTCCGAGACACAGTGTATTTGACCGACAGCTATACTTGCAGGGCCTGCGGCAAGACGTACAACCAAGTGACAGGAGTGGCGGATACAGACCCGTTTGAACCGAAAGAATTCAGATTGTATAGTCTTGATTATAAAACAAGAATTCTAAAAATTTAAAATCTAAACCTTTGAATTACGAGATTTTATTTATAGATTCTAATTTATTGTTGTGCATTGTGTTAGAGGATCTTAAAGTAGGAGTGATACTTAAACCCATGGGACTTTAGATTCTGCTATATGATTTAGGAGTATCTTCTACTAGAAACTCACCGGTTTGAATATCTGGAGTATTTTCTTTATCACGTTTTCACAATCTCATGCTGATTCAAACGGGCGCTAGTATTTCAATTACAGAGGACAATTCATGCTCGACCGTATTTTGTTCAAAGGAAATACAATTACAAATAATTTTAATTTCGTAAGTTTGGAGATGTGAAATCATATTATTAGATTTATCTTAAAAATACTTCACAAAAATATACATATTTTACTTTTCAGTAAATATTTTTATAGAAAATTTAAAACAAAGTTATATTTTGAAAACCGATGTTGTCCAATTAAAACAACATTTTTTTTATATCGGAGGGAGTACACCAATTGGCACATTAAAAAGTCGTGCTTTGTTGTCCTTGGTACTAACTCTAACCAAACAGAGACATAAGTTCATCATCAATACTCTACTTAGCGTGGGTAAGCTCTAGTACTAACAAGCTAGGACCGGTGCATAAATTCCATGACAGTAACAGGTGATGAATCATTTTTAATAATCTAGGGTGAGACCTCTGCCGGCTAGCTAGCATTTCGAATAAATTTTAGCATAGTTGGTCAGCGGCAGAAGAACGTTGCTACTGAAAAGTACAGTGCAGATTAAGATCTTCGAAGAAAATGTCCTCTGAAATTAACCATCCACAACGGTGGTGCCGGTGTCTCACCATTGGCATCGTCAACCTCATGAGGCAGCAGTGCCTCCACACGGATAGTTGCTTGAGTTGTCGTCTTCGGACGCGTTCGTTTGCACTACTTCTGGTGTTTTTTGGCTGCTGCTGTTCAACACTGCTGTTTGACTCAGATTATAAAACCTCACGTGTGCTGTGGGTGGCTGCGGTTGCTAAAATTTGTTGCGCGTGGCTGTACAGCGCTGCTGTCAAAAGCACATACGAACGAACCCTTCAGTGTCATCATGGTTGAAAGGCTGATAAAAGGAATACACTCTCGTCTCTCCGTGGAAACACCGGGGGCAAAGAGATTCACCCACCGATGCTTCTTTTTTAGCTCAAGCGCCGGCAGCTACAACAGTCTCACCACTATGGGAAAAAATCGGTTCAAGCACGAGAAAAAAAAATAAACATCACCTGCGGTCAGATAGTGCAAATTAGATTTATGACAAATAGGTCTCCTGCAAATAAAACTCGCGAGTCCAAATAAAATAGATCTGAATCGTTGATGTGTCAGATCCAACGACTCTCAAATGACTCACAGTGGTGTATAAGATTTCTTCGAAGGCACTGGAATCTCCCGTTCATTGTCGCTTGAAATTCTTGGGAAGTCCAAGGAAATTTCGCTACAACGAGGTGCAGTAGCTAGCCTTGACCGAGATAATGAACATCCGGACCATCCAACCATAAAGAAGCATAACTTGATGAAAAAACAAAATTGTACAGTGCGTGAAGCATGATGCATCTCTGAAACCTCCTCTCGCTCATGCGGTCGTACCATACCTCCATGTCCGTCGACACAGTGTATTTGACCGACCGACAGCTATACTTGCACGTGCCTGCGGCAAGACATCCACCTGGCGGACACACGTACATGGGGTATCGTATGCGTGGCGGTACACGTATACGCAAAGCTGACCGGCTACTACAGTGTGCGGAATGGAGAGTCACGTGGGTGTGAGACCGCACTCATATGGAGCGCGCGAGAGAGAGATGTGCGAACATGGAGTATACAGTACTGTACTGTGTACGGTATAATATGGAGAAATACTTGCGTATTCTGAGTGCAAGCACGCAAGCATCAAAGCATGCGTGCGTGTGCGTTTTTGTTTGCAGGTCGTGTCCGATCAGAGGGGAAAGAAAGGCCACACTGCACCGGCTCCGTTCGAACAGGGGATGGCCCTTCGCAAACACTGTTCATCACTCAGTGGCACTGCAGTACGTACTGGCTCTCTTGTTTCTCTCTCTAGCTAGGGAGCTGCTTGGTCCAGAGAGAGAGAGAGAGAGAGAGAAGGGCACACTCCGAGATGGGAAAGGAGCAAGGGGAATCAGATGCTTGCATAGGCCACCAAACAGTACGCACTTATAGGCGTATTCGTGGCCTTCTGTCGTCAATAATTCTACTCCTACGCAGATAGAGACGAAGTACGTACGTGAAGCAGCGAGTGGTGCTGTTCGTCCGAATGTTTTGGCCCCTGCAGGGGCCATTGCATGTGCAAAGTCTCATTTGGCCAGGCGCCCGTGACAGAAGGGGATCGGAATCCGCTGGAGTACTTACTGCGATCGATGCATGGCAATCGCACGCGTTCCATTTCGAGCTCCATGCATCGGCGACCACAGGACATGTCCTCAGCTCCTTGCTCGACACTGGCACTTGTTGAATGGTGACCACACGAACGATCGAGTGGTCTCTCGTCGCTGTTTCCTTAACTTTGCCTCCGTCCGTCTCGCTCCCTCCCCGGTGCTGATAAAGCTGTGTAGTCGCCAAAAAGCTGGAAACCAGGGGAAGGGAATCGGCCACGGCCACAAATATAACAAGTCAATCACTCGACGCGTCAAAACAACTGGATCCTGGGGTGTTCCCTCCGTATTTTAATGGTTCAACGTGTAAAATTACACTGACCAACGTTTGCAAATTAAAATCCAAAGGTCTAAAACAGGTCTAACAAAGAACAATAAAGCTCTACCCCAGTATGCATGAAACATTTCTTTTATGAAGATACTTTACATTACATATGGAACCATTATTACTCCTTTCGGTTTTAAATTATTAACACCGTTGACTTTTAACATCGACTTTATCATTCGTCTTATTCAAAAAATTTGTTTCAATATATAAAATTATTAGTCGTAATTTAAATTTCACTAATAATAAATCAAATAATAACAAAATTTTACAAATTTGAACAAATTTTTTGAATAAAACGAATAATCAAAGTTGATGTTACAAGTCAATGATGGTCAATAATTTAAAATCGGAGGGAAAGATTTTTTTAATGTATTACCTAAACAAAACATTTTTTAAGTATAACAAAAAAATCTGAACGATCGGATCAAGTATCCAGTGGTTAAAAGAGGTGGGGGATATATGATGGTCAAAAGAATCTTATCGTCCACAGCTGGATGGGACTCAAAGTATGTCACCTACGGAACCCTAGCTCGGACCTATGCACGGCGGATGCTCCCCTACGCCCACTGTTCACATGCGTGCACGGAACCATTTCAAACCCAAATCTCACGATTGTGTGGTAGGAGTAGCAGACTGTTCACTATCTTATCACAAAACCTTCTGAAATTTCTCAATTAATCCCTCCGCATGACGAACTCGGTCAAAATCGCACGAACCGAAAACAAAACTGTTGGGTAACGAATGGCGTTCCACTCTGACGGTTCAGAGCGTTACCTGCAGCGTAACCAGCTGAATGTTTTTCCTCGGGTCCGGAGCTGGCTGGTCAAACGCCAACCCTGGAGCCTCCTGGGACGATTGGATCTGTTTGAGATTCTACGTCTCCTCCATACTCGAGATGTCGTAGCAGATGCCTGCAACCTGAAAGACCGAGAAACCACATGACATGCAGTTCCATCAACTCAATGCGTGGTCGATCAGACCAGATGCATTCTCCACAGCCTAGCAAGCAGCTGGTCTTGCTAGCTGTGTGGATCATTCAGTAGTGGATGAAGAGCGAGGGAAGTTTGGTCGAGCTAAGAAAAAGGCTGTGGTCAACTGGACCCATGGCTTTGCTTGCTCGTCGCCTATGTATAGAGATAGCCACAGTGGGTACATTACAGTGTAGTAGCTGCGGAGATACGTACTGGTCCAACCATAGGGTAGCTGGGTGTCTTTTGGAATTATACATGCGTTGAGTTGGACACTCACCATAATACCCATCGAGAATAACTTCACGCTAAAATGCACACGGTGACTTGCAACTTCCATCCAAATGCCCGCGGTGTGCGCAGCTGGCAGGAGCTGTTGAAGATGGGATATTCTCGTCAAAAAAAAAAAACACCGCGGGCATTTGGATGGAAGTTGCAGGTCACCGTGTGCATTTTAGCGTGGAGTCATTCTCGATGGGTATTATGCCGAGTGTCCAGCTCAACGCAGGTATAATTTCAAATGACTCCGTAGCTGGAGTGAGTAGTTGGCACACTCGCACTGTTCCAGCTTGGTCTCGCCGTCTTGCTCATGGTCTCTGAAGACTTGTTAAGCAGATTGTAATTTCAAGAGTTATTATATGGTGGTTAGGTTCCATATGGACGATTGAAATTCCGAAGTTTATTACCCAATCATGCATTTTGCAAGGGACAAATTAATCATAAGATGGTGTAATTTCTTAGTTCTTAAATTGATGTCGCCGTTGACTTTTTCAATCAATTTTAGTCATTCGTCTTATTCAAAAAATTTGCTCGAACGTGTAAAATTTTAAGTTGTGATTTAAATAACTCTAATAATAAATCAAATTATGTTAAAATATATAATTGGTAAAAGTTGAATTTAAAAATCAACGATGATATTAATTAAAGAACGGAGAGATTACGTTTCTTCTAATTAGCAGGTGAAGGCGATTGATAACGACTGCTTACATTAGATACCATGAACTGAACACTGAGACCAACCAGCTGGAAGCTCATTGTTCATGGTAGAAGGTGCCCGGGTATCATGGTCGACAGATGCTTTTGCGTTTCTAGTTTTTCGATCATACTTATACTGGATTAGTGTGTGTAGAAACAAATCAACGTTGTAACGGGGTCGACGGTGTACACGACACGTCGTGTTTATGTTTCTAGCGGCTTACGTGTGTTTACTTCCAACATCGAACATCCATATTCAAGGATCGCGACGTATGCCAACGGAAAGCCCGGCACACCGGGCCCAGCCAGGTTAACCATATCACCAGAATGACAGGGACAGATTACAACCCTTAGTACAAGAAATCGATCAGTCATTTGTAGTTGTATCTTTGACATTTGAAAATGCTTTCTTTTAGACAAAAGTATTATTAAACGTTCATACTTTTATCAAACAGGCGGAAGCGTGAAGATCTATTTTTTTGGAAATATTAAAGCAATAGTATATGGTTGTTTCCTTGTTACTCAAAACATTATTGGAAGCTAGTGTGGTCTTTATAATTGCTTGTACAGACAAATTTATATTTGTAGCATTTGAGTTTATGTATAAGGCCTCATTTAGACCAAATGATTTTTTTTTCTAATTTTTATATTTTTTTAAAAAATTAAACTGATTTTTATAAAATTCTTATGAAAGTCCTGTGTTCCAAATGACGACGCCTAAGAGGCATACATGTATCAACGCAGTCAAGAAACTACTACTACTCCACCAAGAAAAAAAAAGTATTTTCTTCAGTTAGTAATACTGGAGGACCATACAAATCACAGATGTGGTAAGGAGCACATGAGGTTGGATTAGGGGTGTGATACATACTTATAGTACTCACTCCGTCTCAAATTAATTGTCGTCCCAGCATCTTTAATTTTTTTCTAATGTACTTATCATCTTCGTCTCTTAATAGGAGTTACATTTTTTTATTTTCAATACATTTTTATTTTTATTTCTCTCCTTTTTGTTTTCATCACATCACACTTTATCACTCTTTTTTATTTTTTTCACGAACCCAAAATGACAATTAAATAGGAACGAAGCTAATAGTACTGTATAGAGTGTGACTTTAAGGGCCTATTTGGTTAGTGGCTAACTTTGTCGCGCCTAAGATTAGTCTGAGTGTGGCTTGCCGCTTGCCACAAAAAGTGTGGCTAGTAAAATACTAACCACAAGTGTAGCAAAGTTTAGCAATAAAATCAAAATATAACATGTGGGTAGAGTGTTATAAAAATGTGACTTACTCAGTTGTGACAGTGAATTAAACAACAGCCTAAAAATGGCACGACTAAGCTTTGGTGTGGTAAGTTAAACACCATTCAAACAAACTCTAATTTCTTTTCTTCAGTTATCATAAAATCAGGGTGTTGAACCAGAGTGCACATTCGCACGACGAACTGCTGAAAGTGGGAAAGGCAAAGGTTGAAAACTGAACTGAGCGCAGACTGCAGAGGCTGAGCTCGGTAAAGAAGAAAGCGAAAGCAGAGAGGGAGAGAGAGAGAGAGAGAGAGACTCCCCGCGAATCGCGCGGGTTCTTCGCCGGATGGACATGCCGCTGCCGCGCTGCAGTCTCCCGTCGTGTCGCTGCCGGGGGAACGCGGGGTCCACTGCAGTCTGCGACCCACCTGTCTGCGACGACAGACCACCTCGGAGTCCGTGCCGCCCGTCGTCGTCGCGTGCCAGTACTGCCCTCCCCATCTCTTCCCGGCGCAAACAAAAGATACGGTCAGGTAGGGGATACCGCGACGTGCGAGCTGCGCACCAACTTGGGCGGCCGAATGGTATTGGGATCGTCGGCAGTCGACGCCCAGCAGTCGCTGGGAGCAGTCGGCTCTTCCGTTCGATGTTGAGTAGCGTATTGGACGGTGTTCGTTTGCTATCTGGAAGCCTGCAACGTTTTTTAATGAAATTTCATTCTTGTTTTCTTGTTTAAAAAATTTAAAAAAATAACATTCTAGTGCTCAAATTTTATGTAACGTTTTTTAAGTGAAAGTATAAAAATATATGCAACTATTTAAACTATAAACAAATATATCAGAAAGTAAGAAAAATACAGATGTATCTAAAACGAGAGAGAGAGCTATAGTATAAATCATTTTGAACTATTTAAAAATTTTTAAATTATAAATTTTTCTCACTTCTCGATATAACATTTTCTCCTCCCAACATCTCTACTCTATTTATCTTTTTTTTAAAAAAAACATCTCACTTTTTTCGCTTTTCTTATTTTCCGTACCTAAACCCATAATGACTTATTAAAAAAAGACTTATCAACATTTTCTTAACTTTCTAATATATTTTTTTAATAATTTAATTAAATAGTTGCATATATTTTTTACTTCCACTAAAAAAGTTGCATGAACTTTAAGCGCTAGAATGTTATTTTTTTTAACTTTTTAAAATGAGAAAACAAGAATTAATTTCATTAGAAAAACGCTGCAGGCTTTCGGGTAGCAAGCGAGTACAGTCGGATACGCTCGGTAGCAAGCGAGTACAATCGGATACGCTCCTCAATATCGGACGTCGAAGGAGCCGACTGCTCCCAGCGACTGCTGGGGCGTCGACTGCCGACGATCCCAATCCGACCGAATGGCACCGGCCAGCAATTTTTCATCGGCGCTATTGTGTTCTTACCCCTGTTTTGTATTCCAACTGTGGTTTTACCCCTACAAATTCTAACTTTGTGATTTTGCCCCTAGTTTTTCAAAATGAACACGCCGTTTGCCCTTTGTTTCATTTCCGTCAGTTAAGTCCTGAAGTAACAAATTTATTTAAAGAAATAAAGGGATTGGAAAAATATGAAAGACGAAACTACCCTTGATCAAAAATTTCAGTCGTACCCAGCCCAGTTGAACAGATCGACTGCTACCCAAAACCTAGCTTATGGCGACACAGCGACCGAGGGCGGCTGCGCGCGGCTGCACGGGCGACGGCGGCTGCACGGG
>BCLF01000132.1:80905-104199 GCA_001602275.1 Zoysia japonica
GCGGGCGACGGCGGCTGCGCGGGCGACGACGGCTGCACGGGCGGCTTCACAGAGCGATTCGAAGGTGGCTGCTGCTCGCGAGGTCTTCAAAGTGCGCAATGGAGTTGAACCAAGAGCACTTAAGGTATAAAAAATGCTCTTTTTTATCTGTTAACCACTTAGGTTCACCTTGTAGAATATTAGTGACTCTTTTTCAACTTGCATATATTGTGTTATAATTTGTAGGTCTACTTAAAATGAGTTACAGATTATTGTTAAAATTGGTTCCTACTTTGCTTTACCGGATGGGGAACCAAAACAATGGCGTCAAAGAAAGACTTTGCCGCCATTAGTTGTTGATGCATATAACTGTGACATGTTGAAATTGATCGACTACATTGGCAGCCACTGCATATGGGGTTCAAAGCAGTTTATAACCTTGTGGCGTGGTATAGAAGATGTTGTTTTTGAGATTAAAACTGATGAAAATCTTCTAGAGTAGATTGAGCTGAATATTCTTTAAAAAGTTGTCTATGTTGATGCTAAAATCAATGATTTTAGTGGACCCTTGCAATTTTCTCCTACAAAGCGTAGATGCCATCCCAAAGTGAGAAAGAGAATGCTCGAAATACCAAGTACTCCTCCAATAAACATAGACCCTCCTGTTGATCCATCTCAGCCAACACAAGATTTAATTATGATCAATGAGAGAGCTAAGAAAGCCAAGGGTGCAGACTCTGACACTGAATCACTTACAGCTCTAAGTGATAGTAGCTATGACACTGACTTGGCAGCATCATCTGACTCTGAGTTTGATTCTGACCCTGAGTTTGAGCCGGATACTAAAATATTTGATGAGGATGATGTTCCCACATTCTCATATGATGTTGATGATCCATGTATTGATGTGAATGTGGTGTTCCCAGATACTGATCAGTGCAAGTCGGCTGTTACTCATCATGCTATATTGAATGATCATGCATTTGATATTGTGAAGAAAGACAAGTCAAGATTTAGGGTTGTATGTAAGAGAGCAGATCAGGGCTGCAAGTAGCAATTTTTTGCATCTACGAGCAAAAAATATCTTGGTTGCAAGGTAACTTGACTCTGAATTAGTAATCTGATTTTGTTAGGTAGATTTGATTTTTTGTTACTAATCTGAATTATTGTTTGTATTCTTTTGGTATAGGTAAAAACTAGTGGTTCAAAGCATAGTTGTGGTTCATTCAACAAGTGTGGTGATACGATGGCTTCAAACAAATGGGTTGCCGATAGAGTGATGGAGTTGTTGAGGGATAATTCTACCATGAAGCCGAAAGAATTGCAAGATGTGATCAAGAAAAAGTACAAGATAGAAGTGCCATATGATAGAGTTGTTAGGGGCAAGCAAAGGGCACTTGACATGATAAATGGGAAGTGGGATGACAGTTATGACCTAGTTCCTACATGTCAGACAGAACTTTTCAGATCTATTCCTGGTAGTGTTGTTGAGTTGAATACCGAAGAGCATAATGGTGACATTTGTTTCAAAAGATTTTTTGTTGCTCTCAAACCATGTATAGATGGTTTTTTGCAAGGATGTAGACCATATATTGCTATGGATTCTACTCATTTGACAGGAAGGGCAAGAGGTCAGCTTGCATCGGCTGTTTCTATTGATGGTTGCAACCATCTATTTCCAGTGGCATATGGAGTGATAGAGACAGAGTCTGAAGAAAGTTGGACATGGTTCATCCAGAACTTGAAGAAAGCTATTGGCTCACCAACAGGTTTGTCATGATTCCTATATCTTCAATTCTGCACTTCCATTTTATATCTTCACTAATAATGCTTGATGTACTATAGGTTTGGTAATCAATACGGATGCGGGAAAAGGGCTTGAGATTGCAGTGAACGTTGTATATCCAAGTGTGGAGCATAGAGAATGCATGAGGCACCTATAGAAGAACATGAAGAAGCATTACCCTGGTCCTTTGTTCTCTCAAAATATGTGGGTAGCTGCTAAAAGCTTCACAATGGATAGATATAACTACCACATGGGGAAGATAGAAGAGAAGTGCCCCGATGCACTTGAATGGTTGGATGAGCACCACAGCTTCTTGTGTAGTAGAAGTAAGTTTTCTGAAGACTCCAAGGTAGATTACATAAACAACAACCTCTCTGAATGTTTCAATAGCTGGATATCAAAAACTAAGGATCAACAAATTGTGGACATGCTTGATAAGATTAGACAAATGATCATAACTAAGTTTGTTGAGAGAAACAAGATTGCTACTGCTATGGAGGGCATAATAATCCCATCCATCATTAAGAGTTTGAATGCTCAAAGCAAGAATATAAAGGATCATGAGGTCATGATATGTGGGAATGGGACAGCTGAAGTAACTGTGTCCAACATTAGGCATGCAGTAAAATTAGCCCATCATACTTGTAGTTGTAGAGATTGGCAGGTCACTGGGAAGCCTTGTAGCCATGCTTTAGCAGTCATTGGAAAACTTAGCAGAGAGGTGCAAATGGATGAATTTGTTCATGATTACTACTCAGTTGATATGCTTAGGCAGACTTATGTTGGTAATTTTAACCCAATGACTTCTAAGCATCAATGGCCACGTGTTGACTTGGGATTCAAAATCTGCAAGCCTAAGTTGAGAAGGAAGCTAGGAAGGCCAAAAGTGTCTAGGATTAAAGCATCTGAGGAGGGTGGAACTAGAAAGAAAAGACAATGCAGTGAATGTCATGAGCTTGGACACATAGCTAAATATTGTCAAGGAGGTCCCACAGCTAAAGAAAAGAAAAGGCGTCTCTCTTCTTCACAAAATGCTTCAGGAGAGGGTAGCAATGATCCACATCCAGCAAATCCACCTAGGTATTACTACAATATTATTGCTGTTTTTATTATCTAATTTCTCTTGTTTCAGTCCCTAACTCATTCTAATCTATTCATATGTAGTGCAAGTGAGACTCCAAGTGCAAGTGCAAGTGAGACTCCAAGTGCAAGCGCAAGAGGAAGGGGGAGAGGAAGGGGAAGAGGAAGCCGAGGAGGTGGACGAAGGGGGGGAAGAGGGAGGCTAGCTGAATTCTTTGGATTGTGATGTTTGATATCATGTTGCTTCTATTAGTAGTCTTTTGTTGGCCACCTTGCTTCTGGACCATGTTGCTTCTGGACTATGTTATGTTGCTTTTAGACCATGTTATGTTGTTTCTAGACTATGTTGCTTGTGGACCATGTTATGTTGCTTGTGAACCATATTATGTTACTAGTGAACTCATGTTATGTTGTTGGATTATGTTATTTTGAACCATGTTATGTTGGATCATGTTATTATGTTTGGTTATTGGAATATTGTCAAAATCTTATAAAATTGCTGCTGAAATTATGTATGTGCGTTACTGAAATTTTGTTAAAATTCTGTACAAATCTTTCAAAAAAATATTAATTTTAAATATTATTTAAAAATATTTTGTTATTTAAATATTTCAACGTTAAAACATAGAGGGGTAAAATCATAATTGGTTTACAAAATAAAGGCAAAATCGCATAGGCATTTTTGTCCTACCAGATTTTAGTTAACACTGTTAACTCTACTTAACAGAATAGGGGCAAAACATCTCTTCGTTTTTGAAAACGGAAGGTAAAATCACAAAGTTGGATTTGTAGGGGTAAAATCGCAATTGAATAAAAAACAGGGGTAAGAACACAGTAGCCCCTTTTTCATTTAGATCCCTGCTGCCCCATGCATTTCCTTATTCTACTACTTAGTAGTACCTGAAACTCTGCAGCGCTCCAGCAAATCTAAGTACGAATTAGGCTTTTATTAACTGCATGTAAATAAAAAATGGATAGAGATATAGGGTGGGTAAAGTAAAGATCTCGCAGGTAGGAGTCCTAACGAATGCCAATGTTAATGGGTGTGTTTGGCAGCTATTTTAACAGCGGATGCTGCACAGACACGCCGGTAAAATTTACTCTAGCAACATCTTCCCACAGCCGCAGCAACAGCAGTAAAAATCACGACCGAACGCGCCCAGCGGCGGCTGTGGCTGCGGCTGCACACAGTGCTTTCACGTGTGAAGCCGCGTAAAACGATCGGCTGAACAGGTCCAATGCGTGTGTGTTGGCATCACCTGGCATTGATGATGAATCAGTGGGACTTGAGCTGTGAAGACTTGTCCAAGATGTGCACCTACTACGATTAGTCAGTACTTATAGCACGTTACTGTATCAAATTGGACCTGACTGTCACCTGATAGATTGTCGTCAGGCATATCTTACGGCTCCTACGTGTGTTGCATGAGTTGAGGTGAGGACGGATGGATGGAACGTAGCCTTTCTTTTGGCCACATGACAGAAAGATCATCTCTCACTTTTGCTCTCTTTTGTCATCTAGGACTACTGGGAGGGATTATCAATCTGCTATATTACTATAATTGAAGCGCATCATGCTCCTGTGTGTTTGGTGGCCTTAGCTTTAATAATGTAAAGTAGTAACGTTTATTATAGAAAGATTTTAGAATCCATGCTGATACCAATATTAGTTTTTTTTCAAACAGGTTTATCACTTGCAGGATGCACCTTCTGCAAAATTAGTACAGTAGAAGTGGCTGTTCAATGCAATTAATTCTTTTTTTTTTTGTCGCGACAGGTTGGTGAAAAATTTCATCAGATGAACTGAGATATCTTATCCTCCAATTTTGCTGGTAGAACAAATCAAGTACAAGCTCGACACACAGCTGAAGAAGGTTAGCACTTGGATCCCTACATTTAGAAACGTGTAAGCGTACCGGCCCCCTAGTAATATCGATCACTCGACAGGTGAAGAAGGTTAGCACGACAAAAGCAAGCTCTAGTTCATGATCGATCGACGCTGATGCGAAGTAGACGACGACGATGGTTGCATACGGCATCGACTATTCTAATAGTATTTCCGTATAGCCAACGTTCGCCTAGCTCGCCAGTACTACTGTCACAACAAAATTAAGCAGCCGGTACGCTCCAGCTTCTCCTGCTGGTTTGAGACTGGGCAAAAGGACGAGTCAGTTTAAACAAATTTGTCCGTGCATCAATCATACGGAGTACTTTACTGCGCAGTAGGGCTGAAAATGGTACAAAAATTTCCCCGATCGCGTTTCGTTTAACTTTTTCTCGTATCATTTTTGAATAAGCAAAAAAGAATAAAAACAGTAATGAAAATGGCATAGCCTTCCCCCCACCTCACCATTTTAGCAAAATTCCGTTTTTAGCGAAAATTTTCTCTTTTTTACTTTTTTCTAAAATACGAAAATGAGATCTCATTTGAACATGTTTTATGAAAAATAAAAATTAAAAGTTATGAACGAAGCAACATTTTATTAGTTCTATGTTGTTGGGTTATATGTTGCGAATTTAATTACAGCTTATATTATATATATTGTAAGATTTGAATCATACAGTGAATGCTTAATATTTATTTTATTTATATTTTTGACATTTTTTTGGGTAACCGATCATTTTGTTTTGTTTTTGAAACTTCGTATTTGTTCATTCATTTTTGTTTTCGATTTTTTCTCTTTTGTTTTCGTCGGTGTTGTAAATATAAAAGTGAAAATGGTTTTAAGGACTATCTTGATAGAAACGCGAGAAGCACGAGGACTGCTGCAGTGGGGACTGAGGAGGACTGGGCAGCTACAGTGGGAAAGCTGCGGCCAATAGATGAGAGATAGAGAGAGACAGAGAGGCCTGTCAATCGAACGTCCCTTCTGTTCCCCCTAGGCTGGGTCCAGTCCCACTGCAACTCTTTGTTGGCGTTCGCAAGTGGCCCTCCTCTCTCTCTCTCTCTCTCTCTCTCTCTCTCTCTCTCTCTCTCTCTCTCTGCAACTTCTGAAATTCACAACTCTTCACAAGAGGAAAATGAAAAGGAAGTGGAAACACGAAAGATCATGGTGGATTCGATTCGACTTCTCAGAGGATAATTTCGGATTTGATCTCGGTGCTTGGCAACTTGATGCCTGCCTGATGAAAACGAAACCTCATGATACTGGTACACAAAATTAACAAGCACCAGAAGGAACGTGACCTTTCAGATCCCTAACGGCTGCACTCCAACATGCGACATATTTGGGCCTGCAGGGGCCCAGCTCAAAGGCCGAAGGTTACTCCGTGCAATCTAGCCCAACAAAGATGGTTGCTGCTAGTACCAGCGTTCGTCATATATGGACAAATGGTTTTTCGTTTCATTTATATCTGGACCATGAGGCATAGCGACCGTACAAATAGGGATTCATCGTCCGTCCTGGATCGGACTCGCCTTCTTCAAAGTTCAAACACGCAAGTTGTACTTTCTTGAAAAATTAGTTTTATTTGGACAGCTGTATATATATGCGTTGATCAGTGTATCATGGTGAACGACGAGGGTAGAGAAATCCCGCAGAAATGCACGTAAACCGCTCGTACTTCAAGTAATTATTACTGCTTTCCTAATACTTTGCCGTTGGATATATAAATGTTCTCGCGATACTTGTTGGATTTACAATTATATATAGATCGAGCTGCCAACGGCGCTGTGATCAGTAGATTAATTACGAACTACCGTTTCAAACCATGGCAATGCACAAGTGGTTTTGTTTCAAAACAGGTTTGTTCTGTACGTAGGGGAGATAAAGTCAATAATCTTGGACGATCGTAGCATAATTCCTAGCAAGCACGTGCGGATATCCGTAATCGTACGTATTCCCTACGGTTTTTTGTTGCTCCTTTTAATTTCTCTCGTGCGTTGAATGTTGAAACGTCGAGTGCTGCGTAGGAATAAATTGCATCTGCGCGCGGAAACTCCACAGTGCACTTTCCAAAAGTCAGCAAAGACTTGGAAATTTACCTCCTGGGTCTGGGTGGCCGTATGCCCAGCTTTCTCCGCCGGCTGCGCGCGGAAGATTATACACGCTGTATGGATGCTGAAAATTCATGTAGCTCGGTACTCCTCCTCCGTTTTTAAATTGTTGTTTTGTTGATTTTTAATTTCAACTTTGATTATTCGTTTTATTTAAAAAAATTGATAAAAATTATATATTTTGTTATAATTTAATTAATTATTAGAGTTATTTGAATTATAACTTAAATTTTTACATATTTAAGCTAACTTTTTTAATAACATGAAATATCAAAGTTGAAATTAAAACTCAACGATGACATCAATTTAAAAATAAAAATAGCGGTAAGTAACCACTCCTGTATTTTCGAAGTACTCCGTAGTTAATATTATAAGATGCGTGTCGCACAGTGGATGGTAGTGAAACCGCGTGCTCAGAACATCGATCTTGTTCTCTACTTCTATTGGTAGAATAGGATTAAAGGGCGAACAATCAACAGCTGTACGGGAGGTACCCTCCATATATGTGTGCTTATTTGAAGACTGAAGTAGGAATAGAACGACAAACTAATTGAAATTATTTGAAGACTAGAGATCGGCACATTTATTTTTCTTTGAAAGTGTGTTTGGCTTCTGGGGCAGCGAGCAGGCAGTTTACTGTGCGCATGCGGTAGCAATGCAGCAACCAGCTACTACAGTACAAACAAACATACTTTACTTCTTCCGTTATATCGCTGTTGATTTTTAAATTTAATTTTGACTATTTGTTTTATTTAAAAAATTTGCTCGAATATGTAACATTCTAAGTTGTGTATTAAATAACTCTAATGATAAATCAAATTATATCAAAATATATGAAATTTATTAAAAAAATTTAATAAGACGAAAGGTTAAAGTTGAATTTAAAAAACAATGACATCAATTAAAAAACAGAGAGAGTATATTTGCACGCGATTTACAAATGAACTAAGGCTTTGTCCCCACGATAGAAATATGCACCACAATTTAATTACTTAACTTTATTGTCATATATCTGTCCATGATACTGTTCATCATATCCACTAGACAGTTTATTGTCCCTGCAGTACAGTTTATTCATATAAGTTGCTATAACCAACGCGTACCATGCATGCATGCCGTCTGTTCTCTGATTGGAACTCGGCAGCTCTCGTATACACGTTGATCTAGTAAGGCTTCTGTCCGATGTAGTTGCCAGGCGGGTTGTAGCTGCAGATGATGAAGGTCCCGCCGTTGTTGCACCGGACGCGGGCGCACCCGATGGCCTTGGTGTTGCGCCACACGACCTGCGTGTAGTGCCCGCACGACTGCCCCGCCGGCGCCGAGCACGAGTTGGTGTCGTAGTGGTAGTACCGCTTCTCGCTGACCCACGACCCGACGGCGTCCGCCGCGGTCCAGTCCTTGCCGACGGAGCCCCAGAAGATGTTCTCGCCGTAGCGCCCGCCGGAGTGCACCAGCGCGCAGTCGCCGCGCCGCTTGTCCGCGTAGCTCTGCGCGTACGCGGCCAGGGCGTTGTCCCACGACACGGCGCCCACGCCTACCGCCGCGCGCGCCTGGTTGTGCAGGTTCACGTAGTCCTGCGCCGAGTTCTGCGCCGCGACGGTGGCCGCCGCCATGGCCAGTGCCAGAGCCGCCAACGCCAACTTCGACGCGTAGGACTTCATTGCGAACTACTTATATGAAGAAGTCGAGTTGTTTGTTGCCGTGGTGATCGATGCATGAGTTGTGGCGAGAGTGCTTGGGGTATTTATAGATCCATACCGCTGGAAGAGCGACAACGATCGATCGACTTGTCCAGTACAACAATAGTAAACTAGATAAAAGAAAATATGGTGATTAATTGGAGTAGGCCCAAGAAGAGGGAAAGATTTTTCCATGGACGTTACAGCGGATAGGGCTGCTGCAGCATTGATTTGCATTGGGTACATGAAACTTCACCTTTTGGAAGTCTATTCCAAGGGGTTTTGACTCATAAAATATCTTTGCTGTTTGAACATTCCTGGTCTGGAGTAGAGTATCGTGCAACCTGAACAGCTTAATATTAGAGAGGCACATTAAACCAAAAAATCTATTCTATTTTGCAGTTTATTACTACCTCTATTTTTACCTTGTTGAAGCACTAACCAATGTTAAAAAAAAAACTTGAAAAGAGTAGGTAACAAACTAAATTACGCCTGATCATGCTCGTTTGCATCTTTCCCGTTTCAGGCGGGGTGTTTGACTGTTGAAATATCCAGTAGTATACTTTGTTCAAGAAAAATGTGTAATTTCCACATAGTGCAGAAGTACATGACATCAGAGGTCTAAAGTAAGCCGCCAATGTACGACTTGAAAAAATACGACGCTCAACAAGTCCGGCTGGTCCTAGATAATTTTCCAATTTCCGCGCCAGTCTCGGCGGACTAATCCAAGCTGAGACATCGAAAAGGCAATGATCCCGGAGTTGATATTATCAGATGTCAATCACGAGCTTGTTGTACATTGCAGGCCACTTTTCTTACCGTGGTTAATAGGCTTCCCCTATATTTTTAAACTGTTACTGTTAGAATAATATTTTTAGTTCAAAAACGAACTAGATTTATTATCCTAACATAACAATTTAAAAATTCAAGATAAATGTGTGTGGCATCCATGTTTCCTACTCTCTGTCTTTCTAGTCTTCACCTCTTTCTATCTTTTCCTCTACATGTGTGTCGCGCGTGTTTAGTTGGAACCTTATCTTGTTCTACCCTTGTCATTACTAGTCATAGTGTATATCTTGACTTTTCCGAGAATAATATTCCAGATTTCCAGTAGACTGAATAAAACAAATAATGGTGATTATTCATCGATCGCACTTCATGTTAGTCAATTCTGGTGTGTTGCGAGCTAACTAATTCCTTGTTTTTCCAAGGAGGGGCTGGAATTCCACGGACGAGCGCGATGGCACGATCTGATCGATCGAGCAGGGTAAACGAAAATTGTGCTACCGCTTGACTTGTAAAATTGGAGCGCATGCTTCACTTCTGGTCGGTCTTGTACAAAGTGTCTACGTAAGTGCGTGTCCTTCTCCCTGAAAAATGTCGTAGAAGCTAGGGCAAATTGTTGATGAACCCATTCGTCAGTATAACGTTGTAATATAAGACCCCAGATGGTGTTACAAAAATAAACGCTTCTATCAACTTCAAGATAGCTTCTTCTTCATCATCATCTTTCAGAACAAAAAAAAAAATCAAGGCGAAGCTTGTTGCCTTCCATGGACAGAATTTTGTTTCGTTTGGATGAGGTTTCTGATTACTTTTTCTAATTAGAAGCGCCTTAATTCGATTACAAGTCTCCTAATAAATAATGGATAAAACTGGCATTTGGATATTTAAAAATCTGAGAGACGATAAATCTTCCGGGATATTAAAAAAATCAAAATAGTACGTATGTGTGTCCTTAAGAGCTTTAGCCACCTGTTTATTATCTTAGACATGTGTACCCAAATATGTGGACCAGATTGTTTTGAAGAAACTGGGCTGCAGCTCCAACGAACACTGTGGGCTGCAACTCTCACTGCTATGTCATTAATTCGTTACCCAATAGGCCACCAAAGATAGCAATCCAGTGTGGTCTTTCCGGCCCATCTCCTTAGTTTAGGCTTCAGCCCTGAATCAGGGGCCACTTGAAGATTCAACCGCCCGTCACTCTCCGGCCTCCGCAACGCACTGGACCGACAGCACCTCGCCGGCGTCACGCGACTCCAGATCCCCAATCCCGGCAGCAAGCGACCTGCGTCCGCGTGCCATGGCTGGCCGACGCGACGGCGAGCGCCAAGCGGCTCCTTGGCGGCCGCCCGAGGACGATGACTCCGGCGCCTTCCCCTCCGCCATCCTCCTCTTCGCTCTCGTCGGCGCCACCGCCACCACCGCCGCCGTACGTCTGCTGCTATCCGTTCGATCAATACGTTTTCCTGGATGATTCGTGGATACCAAACCATAGCCACGATGGCTGTCGTGGGTCCTCCTGATGTTAAATTCCTAGGCGATGAGGCCTCTTTTGGGGCTGTTCTGCTGCTTCTCTGTAGTGTGTTTGCGCAGACCAAAATCATCTGAAATGATCAGTTTCAAATGTTGCTGTTCGTGCAGTTACCGTGAGCAATAATGCATTTTCTTGCGAATCTGTAGGTGGGTCAACTTCGCCGGACGGTGAACTGGTTCTACACACAGGTAGTACTCATTTTGTGACCCTAATAAGAAGATGATTTCAGAGGATATTTGCTAAAAAGGAAATCTTTCATTTGATTGAAGCTTAGTAGGTCGGAGCCGTTTGTATACTGGGAAGACATACCTCACCTTCGCAGGCCAAATCGACGTGGTGAAGCCTGGGAACAATATTACCAGAGGATGCACAGAAGAAACGAGGATCAAAGGGAAAGAGTGGTCAGTTCCCTGATCACACATAACCGTTCAGAAATACAAATCATTTGCATGGTTCATTTCAAGCTGTACAAACATGCTGTTAGACAGTTTGTTCTAGTTTTTCTCTAGTTCCTCCTAGAAAAACTTCAATGTGACAACATACATATGCATGAGAATGTGAAGGACCAATCTTACAAATGGTGTCACCATGTTGGACACATTTTTTTTTGTTCTTTATTTTTCATGGTGGTATGTTTCAGATAATGCTTTTTTGTAGGAACGCATACGGCGAATGCAAGATGAATTCAAGAGAGAGCGAAGTAAGTGTCGGGATTATCGAACTTGGGAAAGCCATGACCCAAGCTATTATCAGCATAGCCGAAGGGATAACTGGTACTGGGATGCAGAAGCATTTTATGCTAACCAAAGGACAAAGTTCAGGTCAATGCCCAGGGAGACTATGAGTTATGCAATGTCACATCACTATTCTGTCTTGGGCCTGGACAGGTATATACACTGAAGTCGTTTGTATCAACAAAGACTCTGTATACTTTCCAGTAATGTTTGTTGATTTCATACTTCCATGACTACATGTTGGTGTGGAATGTACCTTTTCACTTCTGGCCTTGAACTTCATGACTGAAGTAGCCTAAAGCAAACAATCTCTGTTCGCCATAAATATTGTTGGACAAAAATTAAGTACTAGCACTGCTATCTGTACAGACATTGTAATAGGTATCTTTATTAGATCTTTATTATTTGCTATAACAAATTTTGTTGTTTTAATAATATAGGTCAAGATCAGAGCCATTTTCAGATGCTGAGATCAAGGTATGCATTTCTTGTGCCTTTTCCTTTTTGTCACCAGCATAGGTATCATGATTCCTGTAAGTACATCCGTGTTCTGCTACATATTTTTTAACACTGCCACTGCCCTTGTGTTGGGATTATTAAATTCTCATAGTTCTCTGTTAAAATTAGAACTTCCCTTATTTTGAAAATTTTCCACAGAACTATGAAACTGAGGGTGTGGGAACATCGATGTTCTACCAGATTTGGATTATGTTTTAGTTGTTTTAGAATAATATATTTATGTGCTTGATAAATGATGATTCAAACTAGTATTGTCTGATTTTTCCTCATATCAAGTTGTTAGAATAATGACTTCTTGGATAACAGTTAAATCAGTCAAACAGCAAATGTTTGTACCCAAACTCATATTCTTTTGTCAAAGTCCTTTCTTTATCCGTACGACTCTGAATTTCCAGTGCACAAGTCTGGTTGATTTTTTCCATCTTTATGTTTTACATTATTTTCTTTCCTGCCATATGAATAAAGAAGTTTTCTGTATCCATCTATCTGCATTGCTTATTTTATGATTTGCATTCCAGAACGCGTTTAGGAGAAAAGCACTGGAGTATCATCCTGACCAAAACCAAAATGATAAAGGTCAATGCTTGCCATTCTTTCCTCGTTTTCAAAAATCTAAACTGAATATATGGCCATATATACATATGCTCAAAATCTATCTGTTTTGTTTGTGGCAGCGGCTGCTGAGGCAAAATTCAAAGAGGTTATGGATTCTTACGAAGCAATAAAATCGGAACGACGAAACGGAAGTTGCTGAATGCGTTCAGTGTTTAGGGTCTCTTGGAGGGAACTGTTGTGTATATAGTTGTTTGACCGTCAGCGCTTGACAATGTATGTTGGGGCTGTAAACTCCGTTGTAAGCCTGTTGTTAACACTGATGAAACCTTGTACTGAAGAGAAGTTGTCCGTAGTACTGGCAGAAGACAGAACTTTAGGTTCATGCAGTACATGAATAATTTCTTGTGGGAAGCAACAATCTTCAGTTCAACAAACAATGCTGCTTTTCCTCTGAAAAAATGTTTTGAGCTGTCTCTGCGATGTGAATAAACTTTGTAAAGTCGTGTTCTACATTAACCATGATTTGGTATGGCCGTATGGTCTTCGCCGCTTGACTCTGCGTATCATATGATCCCATATCTTGGCCCATTCTTGAAATGTACACATAGTAGGAGAAATTTTCAGGAGATGCGCAGTAAATTGAAGAGGTCTCCATAACGACACTGATTCCTTCACGCGCTTTTCAAAACAAAAGACGACATTCTCTCCGAGCCAGATAGAGGCGTGCACAAAACAAAACGCAACAATTGCCGCCCCGCGCCCACCTGGGCGATAAGTCTGGTGGCATGGATGGAGTGACATTCTTCTATGGGCCATCACATGCCAAGAACACTCTCAGTCCCACAGTTATTTTGTATCATAACATGAAAATTAAGGAGCAGAAAAGGTGAAATACACCAAAACTAATGGTGATAGAGAAGTATAGGGAAGAGAAAAAATTGTATTGGTAAACAAGAATGACTTACATTTGGAATAAAAAATCCAAAGGAATTTAAAATGGGAGAGGGTAGTATACAGTGGCTGGTACTAACTACTACCTGTGGTAAAGGAGCAATACCTTGCCACATTCAATTTTGCACATCAAACAAAAGCAGAGATTAGCAGAAATAACCCCCTTTTGTACATTTGGGAAATCAATGAGTTGGATCTCCACTCCAGATTGACCTGTATGGACCAGACCACATTGGATCATGCTTTCTCGCCAAAAACCGAAAATATACACACAAGCTCACACTGACTCGCGGCAGCTGATACTGGCTTTTGGAACATATAATCAACAGAGCCTCGGTAAACAAAGGATTCGAAGATACATACAGATAAATAAAGGGATCCAAGCAATTAGGGTTGAATTGTCTGACTCAAGAATTTAAACATTAATACACAAGTTACACGAGAGAGAGAGAGAGAGAGAGAGGTTTTAAAAGTCAGAAAATTGCACTTTTGGGTTTTCAACCAATACTTGTCAACCAAAGAATCTCAGCTCTAGTTTTCACAATTGCGGGTTCCCAAATGAATGATTAATCCAGTCCAGTGATCAATGTAGAAGTATTAGTCCTGACAACAAAGAAGATGGCATAAGAAACAAAATCCAAAGGATAGCAGCATGTTGTAAAAATTAACAAGGAGAAACATGCTGCACCCGTGGAATACCCAAAGCTTCAACTTCAATTAAAAAAAATAGTGGTACAACATTTCAGTACAGTATAGATTATGCATTAACTGAAAAAAAAAATGTGATGCTGAGATATGAGGGCCTTTGTCCACATGCCATTGACTAGTTGGATAATATTTTAAGCGATTGGGTGATCTTTGTAGTGACGATGAAAAATAATGACAGGAAAGAACATTTTTCAATATTATCATACCGGCAGTTTAATGCGTCATCCAAGTATCAGTAATATGGAACCATGAATTCATCGTAACATCTAAAAATGTATCATAAGGTAGCCAAAAAAAGAAACTACTAAAAATCTTGATACAAGCAGTTGACGAATTAGCCTAGAATTTATAAAAAACAATAAACATAAATTGTTATAATCAGACATTGATGTCTTCAAGTGCAGATTCAGTAATTGATCATACTGAATTCACGGAATAATTATAGTGTTTGTAAATCAGTGCGACCAGAAGATTAATGTGGTGCATTTGCACATCACGCCTTACACATCCGAAGTGCAATTCAGCCTATATTGAGAAATATTCTAACCATGCAAAGTACAAGCAGTAAGTAGACATAAAGGGAAACCATTCCTTGTCTAACCATGAACCACAAATTGCTTATATTGAGAAATATTCTAAGCATGTGACAGAGTATAAGTAGACATAAAGGAAAACAGTTTCCTGTCTAACCATGAACTGCAATTATGCCTAAAATGAGAAATATTCTGGTTAACCATAGCTATTCAGCTTCCCGTAGTCAACGCAGCCAACTCACACAATCAGACAAAATTATAGTCAATAGACATTTGACCAAAAGAATTGTGACGTCTGCGCGCTTCACCCAATGGTCCAATCTAATACAACCTCAATCTGGTACAGTTGTAATCGCATAACTGACTTTCCTATATTAACTAGTGAACCACAAGACTCAACAAAATATCACTTCTTTAACCCAATGAAAATTTAATAGCACACCCAAAATAGTCCGATGTATACATAGGTTATACTCTATCAGTTTCAAGATAATGATTGAATTCACCCAACATCCATCCTTTTGTCATGCAGATGTCTACCAGATGCTGTCAAATACATTGAGTTCAGATAAAAAGTCTCCTGAAATTTGCATAACAACGACCATTCACTGCTTGTTGAATAAATAGCATGCAGTGCAACGCATAGCAAACAGTTATGGCTATAAGTCCTACATGCATGTTCTTAAAATCTTACTTCCTCCGTCCCAATAGAAGTTTATTTTTAGCTTTTGTTGACTACGACTTTGACCAATATTTTTGATAACTTTAATTAATTTAAATAATATATTGTATATATATTATGAAAGTATTTGTTTTGATGAATTTAAAAGTACAAATACTAGGTTTTTAAAGTTAATCGAAACTATAAAAAGCATCGGTCAAAGTGTCAGTCAACAAAAACTAGAAATAAACTTCTACTGGGAAGGAGGTAGTACCTAACAAGAGCAGAAACAAGAAAATTGCGCTTTTATTTTTCGCAATTGCAAACATCAAAGTTTAATGTCCTGATCTTGCTAAACAAGTGCTATCATGCAACTGTCAGATAATCCATGATTTATCTGAACGAGTTAATAACAATAAAAAAAAACTGGTAGCAGACAAACTACTAAAATTAGACCATCATCATGCATAAAGTGGTGAACATTAAATCAGTAAGGTATCATATTAAACGCACCAGGATTTCATTGTTAAGCAAGCTTTGTTTGTTCCAACTTTGTTGCAATATTTGCAGTGCTGACGAGATCCTGTGTATCTACAGTAGTTTGGTCCTTTTTGTTATCACTTCCATCGTTAGATCCATTCTGAAAAGTAGCTACCGGATCACCAAAACCACCTCTGGAAACAAAGTTGAACCCTGGATGCATTTGAGGGTATGCTCCATAGACTGGAGGAACATGCCTAGACATCATTCCTGGAACGTTTGTCATGATACTTTGGCTGGGATATCCACTCCCATAGGGTATAGCAAAATAGGGAGATGGATAGAATGGCTGCACAGGAACAGGTTGCAGCATGTAGCCATTGTAGGGGTCATATCTAGTATACGGTTGGTAGGGACCTTCATAGTTAACAGGGCCCCTCATCCCAAAATGTCGTCCACCACGGGTTCGGTTACGATAGTACTGTTCTTCTTTGGGGATAGCAATCTTAACTTCAACCTTTGTTCCATTCAGGTTATGGAAGCTTTGCCGCATGACTTTATTCAGCGGTTCCTCAGAATCGAAAGTGACGAATCCAAACCCCCTAGACCTGTTTGTCATGCTGTCATAAATAACTACAGCGTCTGTCACAGTTCCAAATGTCTCGAAGTACGCTCTGAACTCCTCCTCGGTGACGTTATCCCTCAAACCACCAACGAAAATCTTCTTCGATTCATAGCTGACGTTTCTATCCTCTGCATGCGGCTGACTGTCTTGGTTCCTCGGTGGCCTTGTCCTTGCTCTCTTGACATCCACCTATAACGAACAGCCAAAAAAGGTAAACTTTTTATTAGGTAACGGCAGCATCCGCATCAAAGTAGGAAGCTTGGTCGCCGATCAAACGTGATGACACCAAAAAAACAAAGCAACCTGATGAAGCGGTAAGCGTGCATTGCGCAATTTCATGCCAGCGAGGCATCAATACCAAGTAATCTTTAACTAATTTACACAAGTGTTACGTTATGCGGGAATCAGGTAACAGATTAAATAACAGCACGAGCACCATGGGTTAATGCACCACGAATTTTGTAGATTATGATGAAGCATAGGCTTGCATTGCGCAATTACGTGCTAGCCAGGCATCAATACCAAGTTATATCCAACTAATTTACACAAGCGTTAAATTATACATGAAATAGGTAACAGATCAAGCAACAGCCCGAGGCGCATGGGCAATCTACCACCTTTGTACCGACTAGATACAAAATCAACACAGAGCGACGCAGACAAAACCAATGCGGATCACAGAACCGCGAGAACGAACCCTCTACCGAACATCTACCCGCAGCACGCGCAGATCGGGGGCGTGAAGGAACCTCAAAACCGACCTGACGCCCGCAGATGTGGTGCCTGGGCTTGTCCCCGTCGCCAAGCGCCCTGGCAGCGGCGTCCTCGTCCTCGAACTCGACGAAGCCGAACCCGCGGCCCAGCCCCGTCTCCCTGTCGCGCATCACGATGACGGAGCGCACCTCGCCGAAGCGGGCGAAGTGCTCCCTCAGGTCGGCCTCCCTCGCCGCGGACGGCACGCCGCCGACGAACAGCTTGCGCGCCTCGCGCGGCTCCTCCGCCTCGGAAGCCATACCAGAAGCGGCCGCCTGCCCCGCCGCCGCCATCGCCGACGAAGTGCTCGTGCTAGGGTTTTGCGGTCGCGGAAGAGGAGAGTTCGAGGGTGGTGTGCGGCGGACGCGTGCGGGACCGGTGTTAAATTTGGTTTGATTTGCTCACGCGGAGGGGTTTAGCGTGGCGTGGACGGCTGTGATTTTGTAGGGCGGGAGCCCGAGCCGTTGGATCCGCAGATTAAACGGCCGGGGCGGACTTGGACTTTGACTGGTGGACTTGAGGTGAGTTTTGTGGGTTGGGGTGCAGAGGACAGCGACGCGTCCGTTGACCGGGGCGCGGGGAACGTGTTGACCGCGGAGTCTGGTCGTCTGGATGCTCCGATCCGTACGTGGCTATCAAAACAAACTGAAGATTACGACTAGCGTTTGTTACGAGAGTAACAACCCTACTCTCTCCAGTCCAAAATACCCTACTCTCTCCGGTCCAAAATACGGAGTATAAGCATTTTAAGTTTAATTAAAATTTACTCTTTTCGATTTTAAATTATTAATATCGTTGATTTTTTTGACGATTTGTTTTATTAAAAAAATTATTTCAATGTGTAAAATTATTAGCCGTGATTTAAATTCTATCAATAATAAAGTAAATAATAATAATAAAATTTTACTTGTTTGAATAAAATTTTTGAATAAAATAAATAGTTAAATTTAATATTAAAAGTCAACAATGTCAATTTTTTAAAACCGAAGGAGTAATATTTATCACTCTGATCACTAATTGTTAGACATACATCACAGATTACGCGTATAGTACTGTACTACCGCGTATGGTATTGTTGTTGTACACGACCTGCTGCCGTGTTTAGCTGTCATTAGTTTCCTTTTGTGTCTAGCACCTTCCCTACTTATATCCGGGAGATTTTTTCTATAAACCGGGATATGGTTGAGTCCGTTGCTTATATATGTAACTCACGGCAATTGTATCAATCAGAGAATGTGAGCCTAATTATTTTCTCACTAATAATATATAGTTAATAATGTTTTATTATATAAAAATTATATTTTTAGATTCATCATGAAATAAGCTTCATAAAAATTATATTTTTATTTCAGAAAGTATGCAATTTTTTTTAACTATTATTAAGTAAAATTTAAAAGAGTTTGACTTTATTAAAACTTAAAAAATTTTATATTTTGAAATGAATGTAGTATAATTTAAATTTAAATTTTCCTTGCAAGTTGGAGTAGCAAGTAGCGAAGCATTTTCGTATGCAACCCTGAAGAGTCAATCATGTTCCCCTGCCTCAGAAAATCTGTTCTTATCTTTTGGTTTATTGAGAACTTAGAATAATCTTTGATTCTGTAATGTTGAACTTAAATTATGCTCGGCATTTATGTCCTGTTTGGAGCACATGATTCAAAATATCTCATAGAAAATTTTAGATAATTCAGTTCAATTTCATAGAAAAAATAATAGAAAAATAATATTTTAAACTCGTGATCTTTCAGTGTCGCCAATCCAATTTTCTTTATTTTTTATCTTATAAATCAAAGAGAAAAGAGATTTTAGTGGCATGTTTTATTTTGAGGTGAAGTGTAACAACCAGAACCCAATTAAGAATCCCGAACTAATAACTCCACCTGGTTCAAGTTCTTACTCAGAAGTGACATATGGCTGCATAATCCATCTTTACGGATGATGCCAACAATGCCATTTACAACTTTTTTCTAAACGCTTTCTCTCTTTTAAAATTGTTATCATCATTAATTTTTAAAGTTATTTTCTACTGTCATGACACATGCAGAGCACACGTAAATAGCATATACAATGAGCATTTTAGTGACCGCTTCCCTCTCCGCGGGCACTTTAACGATAACCACATCGCATTCTGGTGAATAGCTCACTTGTGTGTGCATAATTTGTTCTGAAAATGCCGAGCGTCTCCGCTGTCAGTGGGCCCGGTGAAATCTGCGTCGTCGGTGCTGGGTCTGTGGGCCTCTAGGTTGGGCCTGAAAGAAGAAATGGGCTCCTCCTGTTGAGGACAACATGTTTTGGCCCATTAAGAGAAAAGTGAGATGGGCCGCTCCTAGCCCATTCAAGTGCGTGTGCGTGTCTCTGTCTCTGTCGCTCCTATCCGAGCGCCGCTGCTCCGGCCGTGCTTCGCAATCCCCTACCAAAACCCTCGCCGCCGCGTCGCCGCTCCCGACCACCGGCGACCGCGCCATGGCCACGGCGCACGATCTCATCGACGACGTCGCCACCTAGATCTTCCTCCGCTTACCCCCTGACGAGCCCGAGCACCTCATCCGCGCCTCCCTCGTCTGCAAGCCCTGGCGCCGCCTCCTCACCGACCCCGGCTTCCTCCGCCGCTACCGCGCCGTTCACCGGACGCCTCCACTGCTGGGCTATCTCCAGTTGCGCCGCGTCCTCGAAGGACCACCTGAAGCCCGCCTCTTTCCCACCACGGCGGCGCCTCTCGCCCCCAAGCCCTACTTCCGCCGGGCCTTCGACTGCCACCATGGCCGCGTCCTCCTCCACGCGGATAACGATGACTGGCATCTAGTCGTCTGGGATCCCGTCACGGGTGACCGGACGCTTGTGCCGGAGCCTGACATCAGTTGGCTGATCTACTCCGCCGCTGTCTTCTGCGCCGTGAGTGGCTGTGACCACCTGGACTGCCACGGCGGTCCCTTCCGAGTGGTCTTCGTTGCGACCGATCAATGGGATGACAAAGTTAAGGCGTGCGTCTACTCATCGGAGATGGGTGCTTGGAGTGCGACAGAAATTCTTGGCAATGATTGTGAAGCCTATGTCCGGCACATGCAAGATGCCATGACTCAGGGAATTCTTGGAATGTTTTACACACCCTATGTCCAGCCTAGGCGAGGTGCTGTCATTGGGGATGAGGTCTACTTCACACTTAGATGGGGCAGTGCAATCGTCAAGTATGACTCCGGCAAGAACTGCTTATCTATGATTGATCCGCCGCCACATGATGCAGACTACATTGCGCTCATGGAGATGGAAGACAGTGCGCTGGGATTTGCCTACATTCAAGGTTGGAAACTTTATCTGTGGTCTAAGAAGGTGAGTTCAGAAGAAGGAGCTGCATAATGGATGCAATCCAGGGTCAATGAGCTGGAAGGAATGATACCATTTGCTGATCCTGATGATGAACCAATCGTGGTTGGTTCTGCAGAGGGTGTGGGTGTCATCTTTTTGAGCACAAATGCAGGTTTCTTCACTTTTGAGCTCAATTCAGGACGGGTGAGGAAGGTAGACGAGCCTGGGGTCTACTTCAGCATCTTACCTTACATGAGCTTCTACACTCCTGGTACTGCATGCACTAGCCGTTGCTTATCTGTCAGTATGCATTTTGTATCATGTATATATTTATCTGCCTGTTTGTTTCTGGAATACGAACAATTATTTGTAATGCTAATTGTATCTTTCATATTTACTGTGACAGACCGTCCTCAAAAGAGATGATCCATCGACCATAGGATTTTATCGGGTGTCACTCGGCGAAGCGAGGACCAACAGTACAACTCAAACACGATAAAATATAATTCAAACGGTTGTTTAAATTACAAACCAAAGTTTTTAAAAGCGCGAAAGCGATCACCTTATTTATAAAACTGGGAAATCCTAAAGTCTAAGCAAAAGAATGCATCGACTCATACGATGCACTTAGATGCACTTCCTAGCAGCACACACCAACAACACAATGCGGCGAGCAGGACGATCATTGGAACTGTAGAGAGAGAGAGAGAGAGAGAATCACACCTGCAACAAAACAACAAAGAACTATGCTTTGAGCATTCAAATGCTCAATAAGTTTTACCCGTCAACATGGTCCACTACAGCCAACTTCAAAAGATATGATAAGGCTGACTCACCTGATTGGATATTTGCAAAGATAGCACTATGAGTGAATTCTTACTTTTATATTTTAGCGACATTTAAGTTATGAAAATATAAATTTAATTTGCACTAAAACTATATCATACAAAAATGCTAAGAAGTTTCTGAGATATCAAACATAATCATATTCTATATTGATTAACTCTTTACTACGATGTGACACAGCGAGACAAGTGGTACTCATTACTGTGAGGGGCAGCGATTTGAATCGATTTATATCCAGCTGGAGAAACCTGATTACACGATATGTACACGCTTACCGGAATCCGTACATGGCAACCTTTCACGTCAATGATACATAGTACGGTCCGATGCTCACCTCTCCCGAGCAATGGTCCTTCATGCGATAACCACACCGGGTCTATTCATGGTTGCCTCAAAGCTCTCCCTTTTATCATCACCAGAAGTAAGCAAACTTACTCGACAGGGCCGACAACAAACGGTCTTTAATCGACACAGACAGAGATACAACACATTGGTCATGCATCCGCAATGGACACATGCCGTGTTATCATCTACTTCCCTGTCTGATCTTTAATTTATTTCATATGACAAGATAATCCATCCCGTACCAATCCTATAGCTCGCAATTGAAGACTTATTCACTCGACTTCTACCATTAAAAAAATTATTAGCTTAGCTCTACATCGAGTTATCTGTACCAAAAATACTAACCCAAGGTAGGATTTCATAAATGTAACTACGGATTCAATCAACTCATATCACCTAGTGCACATTACAAACTAACCATCTAAAGTGATAAAAGTAAATAATTTGAAAACAGTATAATGCACCGGGACTTGCCTGGGCTTTGCTCAAAATTAGATTTTTCGGCGAACGAAACGTCGTCAAACTCCTTTTTAGTTAGCTCGGCTCCTAACATGAAATGATATGCAAAGTACTGAATTATGCGGTTTTTAAATGTCAAAGACGAATTTTAACTCACATGCGATAATAGCTTTTTATTTTCAAAAGAAAGACTAGTAAATTTTGTTACAAAACTTCTTTAATATGATTTTCGGAAATACAAAACCAACTTTAAATTGCTCATAAAATCAGAGAGGTTATAAATAAATTTTTGAGAAAGTTTCAAAATTTATTTAAATCAAATAGATTTTTAATGATTTAAATACCACTTAAACACAATAAAACACTTAATAAATTGCCTTTGATGAAATTAAATATGAAACTTTTATAAAGTATAAAGTTTAACTAAATAAACAGAAGAGTATATCTTCTAAGATTTATTAAAATCAAGAGAATTTATAATGAATTAAATAGTGTTTTAAACAAACTATAACCTTCATAAAATTATTTTTGATGAAGATGAATATGAAACTTGCAAAATCCAAATGTTTAATTAAATATACAGGAAAGGGAATTTTTCAAGATTTTATCATGTTAAGAAATAATGATAATGCATTAATGAATTATTGTGTGATCTGAAGTAAATAAATTAATTTTATGCATAAACTGAAAATTTGTTAGCTTCATAAAATAGTTCTAGTTGAGAGGATGCTAACAAAATTTATTTCATAATTTTCTAGGCTAAAATGAAGTTTCTATGAATTTTACAAGTTTAAACTGATTTCTGAACAATAGATAAATCATTTCGCAGTTAAAATGAATTCCAGTTGGATTGGGCCTGGCCACAAAATGGCCCAAGTGGTGCTGGCCGCACCGGACCTGGCCCAACAGGGGCCACACGCAAGGGCTCTCGGCCCAGCGCGCAGGTGGGGCGGCCGGCTCGGGCGCACGCGGCCCAGGTGC
>BCLF01000132.1:104312-123745 GCA_001602275.1 Zoysia japonica
GCGGCCGGCTTCAGGCGTGGCCATGGCGCAGTGGCCGGGGGCCGGCGGCGCTCCACCGGCGTGGTGCTGCCGAAAGTGAAACTTGAATACGGCATCACCAAATCTATCCTCGCTACAATAGGAATTCGGGGGTGAGGACCAAGAGCAGGGGTCCTCACCGGAAACTGGTCGGCGGCGAGGGGCGAGCTCGGGCAGGATCGCGAGGCCGTCTTGGTTGACGAGAGTCAGAACAGACTCCGCCTGGGGCTCGATTTGAGCACGAGGATGAGCGGCATGGGGTCCGTTGGCGTCGTAAAGGGCCGGAAAGGTGCTGCCGTCGGTGAGGTGGTTCGTCCATCAACGAACGGCGTCGAAAAAGCTTCGATCTGCAGCACAAATGGTTGCAAACTTCGGTCGATTACCACGTTTTGGGAGGTGCGCACGGCTGAGAACTATTCAATTCGAAGAGAAATCAAGGAATACTACCAGGGCGCGCCGGATTTGGCCGGATTCCGCCGGCACTTCAAAACTCCGAAGCAAATGGGGGAATTTCGAAATCCGGCGCGTTCAGTGGGCGAGGAAGCAGGCTGAGGTCGTGGGGAGCTAAAGGGAGGTTAGGGGCAGCTGCTCGCGAGTGGGAGGGGCTGGAAGCGGCTCGGACATGGTGGCTCCGCAGCGGCGTTCCAAAGGCGGGATAGCGGCCGGGTCCCCAGAGAGAGAGAGAGAGAGAGAGAGAGAGAGAGAGATAGAGAGAAGGAAGGAGCTCGGCCGGGAGGGGCTTTGGACACGGGGTCCTTAATGTGTCCACGCGAGGGCGCACGTCCGGGCGCGTGGAGGACATGCAGAGGCGCTCCTCGGGCGCGGCGGCAGCTGGCGCGCACGCTGGCAGCCGGAGGTTGGAGAAGAGGGCACAGTGCCATTGACGGATGGGCCCCATGAGATTTTCTCTTTTTCCTGATTTTCCCTTGATTTTCTGTGCTGCTCGCTGTTTTGCTTCGAAATCCGAACTTTCCGAGCTCCAAAAATTATGAAACTTTGCATAGAGCTAGAACATTTCGAGAGTAACAACTTTTATTTTGAGCCCAAGTTCAAAATCGGAATATATTTTATTCTATAAAATTTTGAAGACAGAAAATCCTTTAAAAGAAATAATTCATTTGGGCATTTTCAAATAAAATTTTAGAAAAATTTCCTAAATTCAAGTCTTTACAAAACTTTTTAGAGGGAAATTTTTATTTCACAACCTTTCCATAAAAATATTTGAACTCGGACTTTGAAGTTTGACTTCAAATTTGAAAATTTCAAAATTTACTGGAGTTGTTTCAAAAATTATTGAGCTCGGTTCCGAAATTTTGAATCTCACCCGTGCAACTGAATTCTTTTGTTGTTGTCAAAACACGGGGTGTCACATTTACAAATAGATTTGTCATAGACAATATGTGTGTGGTAGAGCCTAGTACCGAGACCGGCTTAAATTCTGAAATTGACTTGTTTTATCAATTCATCTTGAACTGTTGCAAACTCCTTGACCTTCTATTATTGTGTTACCTTACTTCAGCTTTGTTAAAATGTCTTTTATTATGTTTGTATCTAGCATAGCTGAAGCTGGACTTTCAAGTTAAAAATTGGAACCAGTGGAATTGGTTCTGGTTCTTAGCGTATCGGAATGCAAATGCTGAGTTGCAGTTTTCATCTAACTCTTGTGTGCTTTGTATCTTTTCAGATTGTGGCAAAACCATCGCTTGCGAGGGTGAGGACTCACTAACTTCTTATGTGCTGCTCAACTGAGAGGCATTTCCAAATGAATAAATCCACCATCATGAGTCTGGCTGTTGTCCTCTTACAGAGCTAATAGTATCTGTGGTTAATTTTCTGTTGATGCATATTGTCCTCACTGAATATGTTCGTCCTGTTGAATTCACTGAAAATTGTAATACGTGTAGCATATTTCAATTACTGCTTGGCTGAGCTACTTGGAGCTAAAATTATGTGTCGTTTCCATTTCCTGAAAATTAATATGAAATCCAGTTTTAGTTTCGTGTTATCGAGATTTTGTGAACCACCAAGATCATCGTATTGGGTCTTGCCATTGGAAATGCTAATGTACAGGCCAAATTTTAGTATTAGCATGAAAATTTATTTATTGATTGATTAGATAATTTTTTTTAGAGATGTTTCACGGTAAATATGGAAAAGGGATGTCTAGGTTGTGCTGTCTTTAGCTGCTACTCGTGCATCCATTTTTGTTTTTGAATTTGGGGCTCATGCCAGGTTATTTTTATTCTTAACATCGTTGTGCCTTATACTGAGGCATCCTTGGGGATCAGGATCCGATGTATCATTGCTCTGAATCTATATTTCTTCCTTTTTTGCTACTTCCATTCATTGCTTTGAATACTTGTTGATCTAGTCGAAGAAGGTGACATAGTTGCTACACTCCTGGTACTGCACAAGCACTTGCTTATCTGTCAACATGCATTTTTATCTTCTATGTATTTATTTGCCTGTTTGTTTCTGGGTTATGAACAGTTATTTGTAATGCAAGCTGTATCTTTTATATTCAGTAGATTTGTCAAAATATGAGTGTGGTAGAGCAAACCAAATAAGTATCGATACTGGCTTGGATTCTGAAATGGACTTTGTTTTATCAATGCATCTTGAACTGTTGCAAACTTATTGACCTTCTATTATCGCGTTACCTTACTTCAGCTTTGTTAAAAGGTGTTCTGTTATGTTTGTATCTAGCATAGCTGAAGGTTGACTTTCAAGCTTAACATCCACCTGTGTAATTTGTCCTGGTTCTTATAGCTTATCAAAATGTAAATGCTATGTTGGTTAGTTTTCATCTAAACTCTTGTGTGCTTGGTATCTTTTCAGATTGTGGCAAAACCATCACTTGCAAAGGTGAGGACTCACTAACTTCTTATGTGCCGCTCAACTGAAAGGCACTTCCAAATGAATGAATCCACCATCTTATAGAGCTACTACTATCTATGGTTAATTTTCTGTTGAACAGTTAAAGTAGGAGTGGTGCATACCATCCTCATCGAATCTGTTTTTCTTGTCGAATTCGCTGAAAATTGCAATACATGTAGCATATTTCAATTATTGCTTGGCTAAGCTACTTGGAGATAAAATTATGTGTCATTTCCTTTTCCTGAAAATTAATATGACATCCAGTTTTAGTTTCTTTTCATTGAGATTTTGTGAAGTACCAAGATCATCCTATTGCGTTTTGCCACTGTAAATGCTAATACCTGAGCCAAATTTTAGTTTTAGCTTGAAAATTTCTTTTTGTATTGATTAGAGAAATTTTTTAAGAGATGTTTGACTGTAAATTTTGAAAACGGATGTCTAGGTTGTATATCCAGTGTCATTTTGGAATTTATGGCTCAAGTCAGGTTATATTTATTCTTCACATCGTTTGCCTTATACGGAGGCATCCTTGGGGATCAGGACCCAATGTGTCATTGCTTTGAATGAATATTTCTTGTTTTTTGCTACTTCCATTCATTGCTTTGAATACTTGTTTTTTTCCTTTAAACTCTTTAAATACTTGATCTATTTGAAGAAGCGTGACATAGCTGCTAGGTAAAAATGGAGATGAATGTTTTGATTGCTGTAATAGAGTCAGGACTTCTGACTGTTAGTTATATGTTGACAAATATTGCTGTATATTTTGGCGGAAGGGAGACGTGTATTGCTCTTAAAAATTTCTGAATAGGGATGTTTCTATGTTTTTTTTGATAGTAGGACTTGCCAAATTTTTGCTGCATCCTTTTCCCTTTTATTTTTCATAATTGAATGCCTTTTGAATTCCTCTCTCATGAGTGTGCTTTCAGGCCGTAGCATGAGCTGGCGAAGCTGGTCGAGACGCTTCAAAACTGGAAAGCGCCGTTCAAGGGTGAGGAGCTTAAGAAGGTAGCGGCCCGTGTTCTGAAGCTGGGGAACCAGGCTAACTGGGACGGCGTACTGTTCAGCAGCATGGAACGCAAGAGTGACTGAAGGAGCAGCAACAAGCAGTGGCTTTATGCGAGATAGTTCTATGTTTACAGTAGTGAATTGTGCTCTTTTTGTATCGAGAATGGTAATGTCGATTCAGCGGAGCGGTATGCCGCAAGACACTATGTAACCGAATGTGAATTGAGAGGTTTCAGATACAACAGGGGACTACTGTGAACTATGGAAACTACTGTCATGGATATGCTGTCATTAGAAACTTTCCTTGTTTTTGGAGTCGTTTTCAAATTGAAGTCTCAAATGCTCTTTCTGCTTGAAAACCTTGCGCCTAGAGCAATCCTCGGGAATCATGGCTAAATACTTTTCCCCCTTTTCGATGCAGCACTTGATCAGTAATACTCGTTGTATGGTCGATAAGCCGAAGCTAGGCCAACAATGCAGATGAAAGCATACTGGAAACAAGAAGCTTCCCTCTTAATTAAAATGAGTAATGGAAATATATGTCACCCGAAAAGCTTATGAAATATTTGAAAGAATGGTGTTTCTCAATCATGGCAAGTTCAGCGCTGTCAAATTTAATTTTTGGTAATGTGGTACTCGAGCAAACTCATAGCCAGTCATCGCAAACAACCTTTATCATCTTTTTTTTTCATTTCTTTTGATTCTATACAGAAATCACTTTACAGTGCACAGCTTCTCTCTCACACAAGAACATACGATCATAAACCCTGCCTAGATTGGTGTTGTACTAAATCCTTGATCCAAATCTATCAACACATCAACAAGAACCAATAAATCATTTAGTTTCTCATTCCAATCTCAACCAATTTTCTGTGTCCAGTTCAGCTGAGGTGCGGAAACGCAAGGTCCCTGGAGAGCAGGTACCGGAAGCTCTGCCTGTGCGGCACCCACTCGACGACCTTGCCGGCCGCCCTGCCGCCCCCACGGCGGCAGCGCTGCACCGCCGTCCGCAGGCTCTCCGGCAGGGACCGTTGCACCGCGTCGACGAGCCGCTCCGGCGAGAGCTTGGCGTCCCTGGCGTATGCCTCCACGAGCTTGGGCAGAAGCACCCGGTGCTCCTTCCACACGCCCACCGTCGCGCGGATGTACTCCTCCTTCACCGCCTCCAGCTGCTGCGACAGCCGCTTCGGGGTGTATACCCTCACCTGCATGCGGGCAGAAACACAAATTAGCTATAAAAAAAAATGAATGGCAATGATGCGTTGAGTGCTTTCATGAACAGCATCAGTAACATTCTTGCAAGGCACACTAAACATATATGCTCCACCACAGGAAGCAAAAGTAGCTACTTGTAAAGCTTCTTTTATCATTGTGTTTCTGCCAGTGCTCACCTATCTTTATCACTTTTAGAAACATCTGTACATTACTACTACCACAGTAGAATGTCTACTATGTTTGGGAGTTCCAAGGAACCACATTGTCTAATAATACTGATATCTTGTTTTCATGGCTTTGTGTTCTTCTGTCAGCTGAAAGCAGGGCATATGTTCTCACCGCGGGATCGGAATGGCTCCCCGAACAAAGCGCAAAGCGCAAAAGAGGCTCCGACTGATTAATGGCGAAGGCTTGCCACTCGCTCCCGGCTCTGCTCGTCTTGCTTTTGATCCTCGGGTGCAGCAAAGTCCTCAGCCACTGGACGCATCAAAAGGATCAAACGGTTCAATTAACTGTCTAAACATTCCATCATGTGAGTTTCTTTAACCAAATGATGCGGTACTACTAGCCATACGTACATGTCCGGGACAGTGGGTGGTGCATCCAAGAACCAGGCCCTGGATGGCTGCTGCGTTGATGGTGCGCCCAGCAATCTTGCATTCAGCCTGTTTGAGTGCAAAACGTTGTGTCAGTACGTTGATGTTTGGAGGAGTTGTTTGTCTTCTTCGAGAAGGTTTTCGATTATCATCGATGGAGAGTGAGGTTCTGCTTTACCTTGACAAGAAGTGATGTCTTCTTCAGATGGTTCTGTGGAATGCCATACTTCAGGTAGGCCTGTGGAAGTTAGTGCCAGCGAATCATTAGCATTCAGAGAAATGAGTCTCAACAACAGTTATGCCAGGTAGGTGCTAACTAAGACATTACATGCATCAACAAGGCGTTGTGTATGTTGATCCAGAAGGCAAGCTTCTCCTCGTTCGTCATCCTCCTCAGATCGACAGTCTCTAACCTATAAAGAATCAACCTGAAATACCAGTGTGCAGTTGCACATATGTTACGGTACTGAACAGAAGCACACAACATTTTTCATTCATTTGAAATTACAACAACTGTAAGAACAACTCACCTATAAGTTTGGAGCAAATCTTCAGCCTCTCTCTGCCTTCGACTGTCCCGAGAAATGGATGGGACCTCAACCATTGTATTGTACGGTCCACTGAACTCTTTCAGACCCTCAACATGGAACGGGTTGATCAGGCGGGAGTCGAGAGTCGCTTCTTTCCTGCAACTGGGGCTCCACACGTCTCCAGGATACTGTGGGGAGACCACGCTCGTCGAGGAGCATGACGAGGTCGGCGACGATGACGGGCGGTGGTGAGCCAGAGGAGGATCAGCGAGCTTGCAGTACACTCCTGCCATGCACCTGACCATCTCCTCAGAAAGGTTGTTGGGGGTTTCAGGGATGTGGTCAGCTACATTGGTTCCCAGATAGTCAGCCAAGCTTACCACACCTGATGCTGTAGCCTCACCTTCCTGCTCATATACACAATCAGAACAAATGAACTCAGAATCTTATATTTTACCAGATAATTAGCACTCTACATCAAACTGAACAAAAAGTAGAACCTTCTGAATATTTGACATGTTCAGTTAACATGTATTTTTTTTCTAGCTATTTTTATACACTTAATCATTATACTGTACTACTTAACAGACAGAGCTAAATTCAGGACTTTAAGAACTTTTTATGTTATACAGTTAGTGCAGTACCTCCAGGAATGAGAAAGGTTGAGAGTGGCATGATCGAAGAGCCCTCGCAAGACTGTCCTCCGTGGGTGATATCCTGGATGAACATACTCCGCGGAGCGACAGAGCAGATTGGCTGCGGAGGCCAACGTCAGCATCCATGGTCCTCCTGGGGCACGTCGACGGCGAGCAATCATCCACTGCGCCATGCCTCACCTTACTAAGTGGAGGGCAGCTGTAATGTAGCATGGGATCGCCTCCTTTCCAGAGAGGAGCTTTCGCCTTCGATGTTTCTTCGAGCTGCCACGACCGTGAACTGACTGACAGCTTCGGTGCCTCCCTGTGACCATCTGAAGAGGGCAACGAGGGTGCTTGTTGTGGCTGCTGCTCAAATGCTTTCCTGTAGAGCGTTAGCAGATGCTGCTCCAAGTGCTTTATCTCCAGCTCCAATGTGGCAACCTCCCTTATTAGTTGAGCGGCCGGCTGATTGAGAAGAAAAAAAAAATCAGTGTTCATGAATTATTTGAGGATGAACGTATCAGGTTGTAGGGGAGGTACCTTTAGAATTGAGATTTCATTTGGGACGACAGTGACAGGAGCAGGGTCAGGCCCCAGTGCTTTCTCCAGTGCACCGCGCACCATCTGCTGATCCTTGAGGTGCATCTCCAGTTGCAGAATCTGCATGTGAGCAACATGTCAGACCAAAAACAAAAACTTGCTTTGATATCTACAATAATTTAAGCTAGAACTGCTCTGTGAAATATATTTCTTCTGCCGGCATAAAAGGAAGAGTAAAAACAAAGGACGATTTTAAGCTGGGCACCAAAGAAAAAACTAATGAAGAAACAGAGTAAAATTTCAGGTCAGGTCGTCCTTGCCTCTTTCTTCAAGGAGTTCTGCGCCTCGCTCTTGGGCTGATTTCCCTTCTTGGCTTCAGTTTTCAGATGAGGGTTTGAATTTCTACCTTGCTGGCAAGAACACAGGTAAATAGGACACACTGCTCGATTTTTCACAAACCGGTTCCAAATGGAGCTCCATATGCAAGAGTTCAAGTGAATAAATAACTTACCAGCTTTGGTTGATTGGCAGCTTTCTGTGAAGAACGCTGCGCGGTCTTAGTATCCTTTTCCTCAAAATCACTGCCATTCAACAAAAACAGAAAATCCTCATGAACACTGCAGAAACGATACAATCTGCCGAAGCAAGCTCATGTGTCCAACCTCTCAGAACGCTTGCGCCGTGCTGGGGCATTGGAGGGCTTCACTGTTTTAGGGAAGGGCGCGTGCCCTTTCTTCTCCAGTGCCGCCATTCCTTACTGTTCTTCAGACACCTTGTCTGAACCAGCCAAGAACTGGAAACGGGTACGGAAAACCAAAACAATCAAAAACTGTGAGCAAGAACCAATCTCGTCCGAAGATAGGAAGGGAACGAAATTGAAGAGCGTAAAACAACAACAGAATTCACGGGTTTTGCTGAGGCTCACCTTCAGAACTGATGGCGCAAGCAGCTACGAGAGAGAGAGAGAGAGAGAGGGAGAGAGAGAGAGACCCCAAAATGATGCGAGCGAGGAAGCCCGAAGCCGCACTAGGGGTTATATAACAAGGCCTGCCCTGTACATGTACCAACAACAAATCGTCAGGTCAAAGGCCTAACAAAGTGCGACATGTTGCAAGGGGAAAAGGCTCCCTAACTTGCAGAATCACACGAAATCACTGAACTGGTAAGAGTAGTGTTTATGTTTTTGCACCTACCAGCAAAAGGCATTGACCATGACACCTTAACAAAAATATTTCCAGACAGCTTTTGCCTTGTTCTTTCCTTTCCTTTTATTGTGAAGAGAGGCAGACGCAGCAGATGACACTGCATTAACTACTGCACCTCTTCGCCGAGGTCAGATAAATTTATTCCTGGCTTGCTCTAGTTCTTGAATTTTGATTCACAGATACAGCTACAGTACGATTCACAGATTCATCAACTTTTAAACTTGCTTGGTTATTTCTTATTTGTGTGTCAGTTTTGCCCCTCGCTCTCTCCACGCAATGACCTTGATACAATAATAATTTCAGACACTGCGAGCCACAGACTGCAAGGGATTACAGCTATAAATTAATACAAAAAAATCATTGTCTCCTCCTAATGGAGCCAAGGTCCAGAGCCAAATGACAACGCAAACGCTACGGTTTGCTCCTGCCCTGCCAACCCGTCTGCAAGATTTCAACCGTAGAATAGTACGCGCCGCTATATGTTTCTGCACATCAGACCGTGAAGAAATACAAGACAGGAGTATTTGCTAACAGTATTTTAAATCACGTCGGTGCATATCCTCTGCTAATCCAGGTGAACAGTCGATCTGATGGTAGGTTTTTCAGATGTAACAGTGAGAATACATCCAAAACTCCTTGCAGTACAGCCATTTGCTTTGTTCCTCGTCCAGATCAGATGGAGATCTTTGTGACACTGATTGGAGTAAATGAATGCAAGAGATATGCTAGTGCTAGTAGTACCACATTATTTACAGGCTCAGATACAGATATTCAGTACTCTTAATGATGTGATCTTTGACTGCATATTTATGCACTGCAAGTAGTTGACTGCTGAATAATCTTTATAGGAAATTTCCGAGTAGTAGCAATTAAGCAGCGGCAAACAGTACCTTTAAAATATAGTTTTCTGCACTGCCAAGTAATTTGGTGGATTTTTAGTATTAGTTCAAAAGTAGTAAAAAAGGTATTTATGTACTAGCAAATACGTAAGTATATATATCAGTATATCCCCAAACTTTCCCCTTTTAAAAAACATTTATCCCAAAGATCTTCTCCAATACTACCAGCTTAGGGCTAAAAGCTACACCTAGAAAGAATTGTGGCAAAAATAGAAAAGAAAAGAAGAGAGGTCCACAACAAGCATGGAATGGATGGAGGGCCGACACCAAGAGATGAACAAGCCATTAGAGACAAACCCCAGTCTTGTCCTAGCTAAGAATGTTTAAACCTTCTTGAGGTGCACATCCAAAGCTGAAGGATGGAAGGGAAAGGCGCCTCAAAAGTGGCGAAAGTGCCCCAAGGGCCAGGCCTCGCTCTGTTGGGCGTTTCCGCTTGTTCTAGCTAGTTTAGGGCTCCTCCCCGAGTAGGAGTACGTACGTGCTTGTCCTCTGCCATGACGGAGCTTCTTGCTTGGCATTTGTCGCGAGAACAATTCTTTTTGTAGACTGTTTCATCTGCGCGTCTGTCCCATTTGGATCCATGACAGGCGCCGTGGGGCTAGCTCTCGTTTGAAAGCATGGGTTAAGCGACGGAGAACAACGCGGAACAGAAAGCGTTTCAAAAATTTTACCTGTCACAGTAAATCAAAATTCTACTGCTCCAGTCTGTAATCGGTTGAAGAATATTTGAATGGCAAATTTCTAAAGGGGAAGGTGTGTGATGTCACTCAATCACTGTATACGAATCTGAAAATATATACTAACACATGTATATATTATATTAAATAAAGAACAGTTAGGATCGATCGGATCGCAGCGACAGAACAGAACCAAAATCTCGCGTCAGCACTGATGATCATACGACGACGCGAAATCCATTGTTTTATCTTTGTCCACCACCAGCACGATGAACAGCCGCAGCAAGGTCACAAGATGGACAGACAGCAAGACAGCCGGACATGCTGATCGCAGGCTCGCAGCCTGATGAGGGAGAGGCAGCTTGGAATCTGAAGAGCGGTTTATAAACTTTGTCACCACTGCAGATCTCACATGAATCTTCGCGGATCTGGGGCTTCATGTCGTCTGAACTCGAGAGTTTTACTGTTAGTCTACTTGTTGCTAAAGCCCCTTCAACCTCTGTTTTGCAGAATACCGATCTTAAATATAGGAGTAACTTGATTTCAGTGACAAACGTAAGAACAATAGTCCTAACATCCATGTTTCCAAAAAGTTTTGAGATACCATTGTTATCTTTTTACTGGGACTGAAATACCAAGTAACATTAAATGTTCAGAAACTAAAATGCCATACTTAAACTCATCCTTGCTCTTACCTAAATGTGCCTGCTACATCCGAGTGTGCAATGTTTAGTCTCTCCAAAGTCTTCGCCTAGGTTCGTACGCCGGTTTTGTTCTTGTTTATTGCAAGGTCAAAACTTAAAAGACAGGAGAATCCAATGTCTTCTACCGAAGTCCACAGTGATGCCATCTAAGCACGTTGTAAACTGTAACCTGTCAGTTGTTATTACTGTTGTAGTAGTATGTCCCACGCATGTAAGCTAGGGACTAAATTGCAAAAAGATCGAGACTCCCATAGCTTTTCTCCATTGCTTCATCATCATCTCTCTCTCTCTCTCTCCTAATCCCAAATCTCTAGAATCTTTAATCAGCAAGCAAAAGTAACCATTCTAATCCTCTTTTTTCTAATTAAATATCCTACCGACAAATGAAAAGCAGAGGTCTTTTGTACTATCTATGCCCACTTTGCTGTGGACGGAATCATTAACAAGTGGAACAATATACTCCACAAATAATGGGTAGGAGAGTACATGTAAACAAACGTGAGCACATATGCTAGCAGTGGTTCTTCATATCACGATACCATATCCTTCAAAGTTGGCCTTTAATTTCAAAACGCTCTTTGCCCTCAATCAGCATATCCGTGGTCTCCAACATATAAAGTTTGCAATATTGTTAGTTTGTTGTGGTATACTGTACAGCGAAACTTCAACTACTAAAGTCTTTGCTCAGATATATATGATGGAAATATTTGGTGTTAATTTAAAAACCACCCGATGAATAGGAATAACATGGAGAGGTTTCGATGACTTGAAATCCTGCATCTCTCAGTTACACTTAGGTCTCCTTTATATCAAAGGAAAAAAAATTTTATTTTTACTTTTTTCTGTAAAATTAAACTAATTTTTGTGCAATTTCTATAAAAATTATACGTCGAAAGAACCCTTAGAGCGCAAAGAACCCTTAGAGCAGGGCTACGAGAGCTCACGAAACAAACCGGATTTACCGGGAATCGTGACCCATGCATGCGCGCACGTAAAAGCAGAAAAGGTCCTTCGATGATACGTGCGCCCTACAGTAACTTTTACCCCCCCTTATCTTTCATGGGTGCACACACAAACAGAGTTATCAAAGAACACGAACGGGAAAAGATCAAACCGAAAGGCCATACAGCAAAAGCCAAAAGGGCACGGAGAGAGCTAAAGAACAGGCAGGAAAGATAATTTTGCAAGAAAAAGGGGAGAAAAGAAGGAACAAGGTGAGGAAAAATTGCCTGTTTTTGCTATCGACTTTTTCGATGAGTTAAAGGTGCATGAGACATACGAATGCGCAGCAGCCGTAGAATGATTCTCCATTAGCAGTGTGTGATTTTTTTAATATTAGATAAATGCGCGTGTGTTATAATGCGAGAAAGTGGGTTACAAGACCGTTAGTTTGAAACAAACTGCTGCGTTTTTGTCGAACATTATGCAAGAGAATCATAATGCTGCTACGGTACTTAGATCTTAATGGCTTGTAGAATCACAGTGCAAACAGCAGTTGTAGGAACATCTTACTACTAGCACGGTTCTAGCAGCTCCTGGATAGGTAATTTATTGATCTTATATACCTGAGCTTCAAATTTTTATTTTTTTTTGAGCAAATGAGCTTCAAATTTCAAAACACCGCTTATGAACCACAGTTATTCACGGCGAACTCTCGCTTGCATGTAGCCTGGCAAAACAACAGGCCTCAAAGCAGGGGACGCTCGGCAGAGGGAACCCTGCCCCTGGCAGCAATTCATTGCGTTCATTTCATCGTCACCAACCTCCAGCAGGCGAGTCACGCGATGCAGATTGCGGATTCGCAGCCGGCTTCAATGCAAAGTGCTGGACAGTGTTGAGATCCTGCACACTCTTCTTCGGTCTCACTGAAATATTGCAGTCACCAATCCATTGTCGTCAAGTCCGCTGGCTTTCACCCAGGCGACCCGGGTTCAAATCCCGGCAATGGAAGAATCATCCTTTTTTTTTTCCAAGGACCAACCGTCAATATGGGCCGATAAAAGCGAGGGCCGAAGAGGAATGGGAATTTAACTGGGCCAATTCGACCAAAACTACCACGGCCCACGGGCCGAAGCATGTCGGCATGTTGGCAGCAGCGGCTTTTTTCCTTTCTTATACCGTAGCGTCCTTTCATATACGGAGTAGATCATCCTTTTTAATTATTAATGGCTTTTCCCATAGAACTGTTGGTTGACGACGCCAACTAATCGAATATTTTTCTTCATCGCCTTCGTGTTTACAGTTGGATCACGCAAAGAAGTTATCGAGTCAAAAAAAAATTGTAAATTTGTGCGCTCTACCAAATAAACAGAGAAAAATTTATCAAAAGAAACGAACAGAGAAGAAGAGCAGCGCACGGACACCGATCGAGTACTCCTACGCAAACAATGTCTTCTCACACAGAAGCAAGAATCCATCAGGGGGCCAGAGCGGCAACCCTGCCCCTCCGCGCGCAGCTCTGGCTCCTCGAAAGACCCATCACCCCCACAGAGGCGCCAACACCCAACTCGCACGGCTGGTCCTCGTCGATCCCGCAGGTCGGCGTCGTCGACGTCAGAGCGGCGCGAGGAGGAGGCAGAGAAGGTGTACCCGGGCGCCCCGCCGAAGGTCGGGCATCCGAAGGCCGCGTCCGCCGGGACGTGGCCCGCGCAGCTCGTCGACAGTTAGAGAGCGTCTTAATTTGTCTATGGAGGGTCCGTGCTTGACAAGGATGGAAAGCGCAGATTGATTGACGTTATCGATCGCTTGTTCCTGTCTGCTTAGCCTTATCTGCTGTAGTATTGCATACTAGTACTCGTAGCATAACTGTTCTATCCGTTACGAGCACTGGTCTGAACCTAACGGCTGTTAGTTACAAGCTGCAGGTTCTTCGGACTGGTCTGAACTTAGGGGGTGTTTGGTTCATCAGATCGTAATATAGTTCTATTACAATGTAGTCTAATTACGTTAAAATTTGTTTGTTTTAACTTCTTCGGTAATCAGGTGCACCGTACAGATCCCGTGTTATTCTCCTCTGAAACACCTCCCCTAACGGGCGCGACAGTGACATCTCTCGAGAAGTCATTTTTACCTTGTTCGTTGCAAACTATTACTAATTCACATCCGGAGCAAGAAATTCTCTGTTTATTCCTGACGACGTCGCGATGAACGACGACGATTTGTACCGACCGCTGCCGATATCGATCGAACTGGTCAGAGCACGCGGGCTCAACTTTAGAGACCATCATAGCATGAAACAACCAATGCATGCATGAACAACCAAAAAGGTGCAGGTGACTGGTGACTAAATCTGTCAATAGGTCAAAAACCAAACCAAATCCACACCACACAATCAAGCCATATTATATAAAACCTAACCCACACTAACCCACAATTTCATGTGACTAAACTAAACCAAACTGAACCTGGAAAAATAAATAAATAAAACCAATCCACTGCTCAAACTGTAAGTTTGGTACCGGTTTCAACCCATTAGCAAGAAATGGTTTTTAGCCTAGCTTACCACCAAACCGCAATCCGCAAGTGCTTACCTGCGTCAATGCCAGTGATAAACTAAGCAAATTAAGTAATCACTAGCATTTTCCTCCTACTTTACAACATTCTGCAAATCTGTGAACTGATAAGAGTAGACTGATTTTTTTAATCAAATCACCATTATCGTGAACGCGAAAAGCAGAGCAACATCAAGCGGGGAATCTACACTAGCAGCAGCTGCTGCTTAAACCAGATCAGCAGAAAATGTAGCAACCAGGGAATCTACACGAGCAGGCGGTGAATCCCAACACGCACACGCGCGGACGTGGTGGGCTCCGATCCAGGCCCGCCTCGGCCTGCGCCTTGCGCGTGGCGTGGGTCGAGCGGCCGGCGGGGACGGCGAAAATCTCAGGCCTCCTTTCGAAGGAAAAATTTCTTATTGTTATATATATTTTTTTAAATTGAACTGATTTTTATAAAAAATTTGCTTAATTTTTATGAAAAACCTGTGTTTCAAAGAGCCCTCAGGCTTGTACATGCGGGAGAGACCGCAGAGGTGGTGGCGTGAGCTTTTTTTTTTTTTTCTGAAGCCCTGAAACGATTTGTGTAATTCATGTGGAGGCACAGGTTTAAACCATTTATAACCAAATTATTTGTGTCCAAATCAAACCGAACTAAACTATTTTGGAGCTGCAACCAAACCAAATCAATTTATTTTATTTGTCACCCCATTTCAACCCATTCAAATTGGATCTAAAACAAGAACCAACTTGTTGGAACCAGTTCCAACCCTTCCCAGGTTTACTGGTGACATGCTGAGCAGCTGCCGCAACAGGCAGGCAACAACACCATCTGCCAAAAGATAGAAAAAAATACAGATAAAAATGGCTTGAATGTTTGTAAGATTTTGTTTGTAAATGTAACATTAAGAGCTACCACCTCCTTGGCCACGTTCGTTTGTTGAGGCAGCCGCAGCCGAAAAACGTGGCAATCCACCAAAACAAAACCCACCCCTTATTGCTTGGAAGCGAGCACCACTTATTCAAGAGCAATGTTAAATTTACAAACAAAATTTTACAAACTATTTACGCACTACTCAGAAAAGAAAACTGCTTTATATGTGTAAACAGTTTGTAAGATTTGTTTGTCACTAGAGTATTCAGTAGTCGACTCAATTCCTTTATTTTTTTGAAAAAAATATTTATTTTTGTTTTAGAAAAATCATGGTCTTTTACATCGTATTTAATATTGATAATTGATGGGACCAGAGAAAATCCGCCCAGCTTCACGAATAATCTTTTATTTTGTGTTGGTACTTTAGAAACACCTTTTTTGAAAATAGAAAAGGCTTGGAGACGCGGTAGTTGGGCTGAAAATGAATTATAGCTGCGCACGTCCCTGCCGGCCCAAATTAACCTTCACATGGACCGTGATGATTCTGAAGGACATTGGCAGGGCACGCAGAGAATGTCTAGCCCACAAACAGAGGAAGCACGCTCTCTCTCTTGCATGGTTGCCCTCCGTGTTTTGAGAGTGAATCTTGATAATCTGTTTTTAAAATTTTACAAAAATAAACTTATTTTTTATATTTGAACACTTGCCTCTGCTCTGTTATGTCATTTTAACAGTGTTAAATTGAATGTAAAAAAACAAAAATAACTTTTGCAATTTTATCTCTATTTTCTCAAAATTTTATCTGTTTTGACTTGATGAATATTTTAAGGATAGTCGTAGCCAATTATGACATAGATTTGAGGGAAATTTTTAGCGTTAGCACAACATTTATGATCACGGATCCCCAGCCGCACAACCAGCCGAGATATTCAATCAGATCTGTCAGTCCATGCAAATAGACTGGTGCGTTGTGGATTTCTTTAACTGATATCTTTGCTTCTTTGCTCCTTCCTCGTGTCAACTTCAGTGCTGTTTCGCCATTGTGCGGCCAAGAAGCAAGAGCTTGCAGGGTCGTAGCCCCGCAGAGCTATCCCCGTGGCTCATGACCAAAAAAGAATCCAAGAAATGGCATCAAGCGAGCTGCCGTCAGACGCGTTCGCCTTCCCCTGCCAGGACGACGGCTCGCCGACGGCGCTGTCGCCGCCGGTCGTGATATCTGTGCTCGCGTCCATCCTGGAGCGGCACATCGCCCGCAACGAGAGGGTCCTGGCCGCCGGGAGCCGCGACGCCGACGACAGCGGCACGGTGCTGGACATGAGCCTGCGCGAGTTCCTGGAGCGCTTCGCCCGGTACGCGGAGGTCTCGCCGCAGGTCTACGTTGTGGCGTACGCGTAACTGGACCGGCTCCGCCGCGGCGACGCCGGCGTGCGCGTCGTGCGCACCAACGTGCAGCGCCTGCTGACCGCGGCCATCCTCGTCGCGTCCAAGTTCGTCGAGGACAGGAACTACAAGAACTCGCACTTCGTGGCGGTCGGCGGGCTCAGCGCCCTCGCGGTGCTCCCGCTCGCCCCAACGCTTGCGGCCTCGCGCTGCTCGCCGCTCGCCAGCCCCTGCGCGCTCCGAATTTGTTTCCATCGGATTCGAGTGACCGGTCCAAATGACTAAGGAAAGAAGGGAGGGGTAAATTTGTTTTCTGTCTACTTTTTAAATATTTTTTAAAATCAGTTTAATCCTTGAAATTCGTTACCAGTAACGGAGTTGCAAAATAGGAGAAAAAAAAAACCAGAGCACGCCAAAGTGCAGACCGAGGCATTTCAGGCACAAGCGAGCTAGTTGAATAAGGCAAAGAACGATCAAAATCCTCGTTTTATTCATCCGTCACATAAGCAAGCGATACACTGAAAATAATCCTTTACAGACAAGCAACCACTCAGTAATTAAACACGCATAGCTCGATCATCACAAGGAACCACCCACTCCCTCATCCCGTAATACTCCATGTAACTATAGCTAACACTCCTCCTGATCATCACCAGCTCGGTCGGTGTCTCCAGTCTCCTGCACCGTCGTCGTCGTCGATCGATTCGGTTCAGCAGGATGCGACGCATCGGTGCGTGCAGTCGAAGCTGCAGCCTCCTCCGCCTCCTCCTCCTCCGCCGTTCTTGGTCCTGTAGCTGTACGACCTGAAGCAGCGCGCGGGGCAGGTGAGCCTTTTCCCGTGGCACGGGCCGCGGTCGGCGCACACCGTGGACGGCGGCACCACCGCGCCGCGCCGGTACCACGTCCCGCCGGCGCCCCACCCGCCGCCGAACCCCGCGCCTCCTCCTCCTTCTCTGCCGAACCCCGCGCCTCCTCCTTCTCTGCCGAACCCCGCACCGCCGCCGAACCACGGCATCCCGAATAAGCCCCCCTGTCCGTCGCCGAAGTCGTCGTTGGGCCGGCCGTGGTGGCGCGGGGGACCGACGGCCGTGGCCAGGGGAGCCGCCAGAACCGCGAGCAGGACGAGGAAGCAGAACACGCCCTTGGTGTTCGCCATGGTGGAGTAACTGGAGCGGTCGGATTTGGGAGTCTGGGAAGAAGAGCTCAGGCCGAGCGCACGGTCTTTCTTGCACGGCGGCCGAGCTACCCCACCCTACTTATGGGCTATGTCGATCGAGGCGCGAGCAGAGCTCCTCGATCCGCAACCGAGCAAGTGGCGAGGCTTTGGGGAAAGTGCAAGTGTGGTGGAGTGGAACACAGCGGTGGGGCGGTGCGGCGTGGCGATTCGTTCGGTGCCTGTCCCGTTTGCAGCGGTTAACCATCACAGACGGACGGCGACGACCGCTGAGTGCGGTCAAGCTGTTGTCGAGGGAGCTGCGAGCTGTCATCGCAGCCTCACCGATCCATTTGCGGGCAAAGGGCGGTTGACTAGCGGTGTCAAGATAACCATGGGGGGCTTGTTTAGCGGATGGGCCAATTGTTGTTTAACAAGTTACCTTGTCAGGGTAATGTTTGTTTACTACGAGTAATGCAAATGGCTCTCTGCTGCATCTCATTTCTGATTCAGCGACCGGAGAGAGTTAATGGCGTGGAGTTTCGAGGAGTATTTCTGAGTTTTTGGCCTGCCGACCATGGACCGTGGGCTCGGGAGTCCAAAACTAGAAGCTGCTCCAGTCCTCTGTCTCTGCGCGAGCCAGCGATTTCCCGCGACGGCCGCTTCAGCTGACTTTCTTTCTTCTTGTCTGTCTCTCACTCTCACGACTGAAATGGATGGATTAGGATTACTGTACCGAACCAAGCGACATGCCCTTTGCTTCGTCTCGACGGCAACTGGATGCTCCGTCGAAGAAGAAAGTCAAGGCGTTGGATGCACGTCGGAACACAAAGAAACAAGTTGATTCAGGAAACCGTTGGCCATGCCGATGCGGTGTGCACGCGTCGCCGGACGTGAGGGAGCGAGGAGTCATCGTCGCCCATCGACGGCCCGGCCGCTGACAACGAGAAGCGCCGCGCATGATGAGTACGTTTACCAAACATCCACTTGCCTCTGGCGACTCTGCCGCCGCCACGTGCGCCGCCGGCCGTTCTTGCACGTATCCCAATTCCCAAGGGAAGGCGGCGTGGCATGCCGGCCTGCTTCTGACTCGTCGGCTGGAGGGGCCTGAAACGACGATTTCTAATTTTTTTTATACAGTACTATCTATTTTTGTATGCACTGCGAATCGAACCCGGTGTTCACACTACTCCCGCCTGGAGCTGCTGGTCAACCGAGCCTTGCTCGTTCTCGACACGAGGATTCCTACTACAGCGTCGTCAGTACGAGCATCCTCCGTTGGGCCGAATTCACTCCGCGACCCAAACTCTAGTTGGGCCTTCACTGGGCCGCGACTATTCTCCGCGGTCCAATCCAATTACGGACGGATACGCCTCGACCGGACCGCGATTCGCGAATGTTCCCCCGCCGGCCGGCCGGCGGCGTTCCCCACCGACCCACCCGCGCCCCGTCTCCCATGTGCCACCGCTACGGCCGCCGCGTCCTCGCCTTCTCCCGGCGGCGCCGGCGCTGGCTCATCTGGTCCGCCGCCTTTGCCGGATCCGCCATCCTCATCCACCGCCACCCGGCGGTCTCCGCCCACCGCCGGCGCCTCGCGCGGCTGGCGTCGGCGCTCGGGTCGCTCGCGG
>BCLF01000132.1:138899-150045 GCA_001602275.1 Zoysia japonica
GGGGGGGGGGGGGGGGGGGGGGGGTTTAGAGGTTAGGAGAAAGAAAGAAGCAAAACTTGTAGAGAGAATTCTTTAATTGGTATAAAAAGTCATGGCTTCTCTTTTTTGTCTTTTTTTATTTGAACTTTTTTATATGGCCAAAAATTTATTTTTGGTTTCTTATTTGACCCTTCCGTTAGTTTTGACCCTAACGGTGTTAAACGAGGCACAAAATGACTATTTTACTCTTAATTTTATATTTGTTTCATTTCGAGCCTAATTTTTCTCTATTTTGTATGGTTTCATATTTGAAAATTTTGGTATGTGGCGATACACATAAATTTTAAATACTTTTTTTAAAATTATCATATTATCAAACAATGAAAAAAGATAAATAATGCTAAAAATAAAATAAATACAACCTAGGGATAAAATGATTATTTCATCCTTCACTTAACACCCTTAGGAAGGAAGTGAAATTCACATAAGGGCCAAATAAGGAATTCAAAATGGATTTTTAGCCATATAGAAAAGTTCAAATTGAAATTGAAAAGGGTTAAAAAAAGGAAGTCGTGACTTTTTAGTGCCAAAATAAGAAATTATCTCAAACTTGTACTACATTCCTTCTAAAAAAAAGAGAAAAAGGATCAATTTTTCCCTGGAGCATCGCATCAATAGAAGATCCCACAAAAATCGAGAAAACCTCGACCTTCACCGTGGGCCATTTATGTCACTGGAATCTCCCAGCCCACACATAGGTGAAAGGGTACCGATGACCTAGAAAAAGGAGTGTTAAAAGGGCTCGATGAAAGCTCACTCGTCCTTTCACAACCTAAGCCCACTTTTATTAAAATTTAGTTTAAAAAATTAAAATTTAATCTGATTCTAATTCAATCTGTTTCTTAGCACAATTTATCCATTTTTTTAGCATGTTTTGAAGCCTATTGGAAGTCGGAACAAGGTGGGCTGAGGCTGAGTACGCTGACGAGGCAGAATGGAGTTGGGCCACTAGTATGGGCTGCAAGGATGAGGATTTGGGTCTAATATAGATTTACCAATTTGTTTATAAAGAATCGGTTCAAATTCTAGTGAAATCCATAATTATATAAGAAAAGGAAAAAGTTAAATAAAAATATAAATTTACCAACGCAAAATGTTGGGTTAATTTCTTATCAGCTATTGAAAAAAGTTTGAGTTCCTTATTAGCCATCGCAAAATTTGAATTTCCTTATTAACCATCTATTTTAACTTTTGTTCTTTAGTGACCACTATGGTCACTTTTGTTCTTAAAATGCCCTTACATGTTACAAATCAAACATAAATTGTGAGCACCATAATTTTTTCAATAATTTTGTTTCGATTCTTTTAGTAATTTTTCTTATCAGGAATTTTGTATCAATTCCTCAAGTAATATTGTTTGATTCTTTCACTAATTTTATTTCAATTTTATTTAGTAATTTTAATTTTTTTTGTTCCCTTGGTAATTATATCTCATTCAGTAATTTTTGTTTCGGTTTATTTGGTAATTTTAAAAATTTGTTATGTTAACAAAACCGAAATGAATTACTGACAGAAACAAAATTATTGTAGGAATCAAAACATAATTACTCGAGGAATTGATACAAAATTACTGAATGAGAAAAATTACTATAGAAATCGAAACAAAATTATTGAAGAAATTACGGTGCTCAAAATTTAAGTTTGATTTACAAAACATGTAAAGGCATTTTAAGAATAAAAGTGACTATAGTGGTCGCTAAAGAACAAAAGTTAAAATAAATGGCTAATAAAGAAATTCAAACTTTGCGATGGCTAATAAAGAATCCAAACTTTTTCAATGGCTGATAAGAAATTATCCCCAAAATGTTAGCTTTGCTCATGTTTCCAAACGACAAGGGAAAAAACTATGAAGGGGGTACATTCGATTTGAGAGAATTTTTATTAGTGGCCAGCTGGAGAATTTAATATCGGCGAACGAAACGTCAATATAGGCAGAAGCTGTTGTTAACATGACATAGACATTGCACTTGGCACTTGCGCTCTATATATATAAACCTACATAGAATTTCACGCTTCTGGTTATTTCAGCCTTTCAGGGACCTATATACTATTGCAATCGACAACGCAGATGCATACGCAGCTTCCGGTGGTAACAACGCTGAAATTTTACACTTCTAGAGTGATCCATGACGCAGAGGAGAATGTAATGGCAGCATGTGCACTTGTGCAGTGATAACATCAGCTGTACGTTACATGCTCGTTCTCGAAGTAGTCTCCTTAGTCTGAAGATTATCTGGCCGGCCTGTTTTCCATCTACGTTCTCGTTTTGGTTTTAAATTGTTGACGACTATAACTGCGACACTAATAACTCAAAATCTTTTCAAGGTTACTAGTTCATGTGTACGAAATCTAGAACATTACTGATGAAAGACTATGCAGGCAGTTGCGAGAATTTTGAGTATAAATTTCTTATTCTCCATCCAAATTTATATTTTTTTTCTTATCTGCCATCAAAAAATTTCATTTCCTTTATACCAATCTCTTTATACCATTACGAAATAATCATTATATTAGAACTCCAGTTTTGATTTTCTTATCATCACGACTAATTTCCTTCTTGTCAAGTAATAATTGAGTTGTACACTCAAAATATAATCTCAATCCATCAAATTAAATCGATATAACAAAATTAAAGATGTTCAATCTGATCAAAAATTGAGGCCTCCAAAAATCAAATAAGGTGCCCAAATCTTTACAGTTAGTCAATAGAGGAGTATATTGGAAGTTTATATAAAAAATAGAGGAGTATATTGGAATTTTTAACTGATGACGGCAAATATGGGAAATGTAAATTTTGGATAGCGAATAAGGAATTTGCTCGAGAATTATACCATGGGATGAAAGAACAGGCTACTACTTCCTGTAGATTTTCCAAGTCTTTTTGCCCTTTTTTTTCTTCCTAATTTTGTCTAAATAGTTTGCTATCGATAAAGGTACACAACACGTGCTTCTCAGGTTATAAACCCAGTGTCTGCTAAGTACACCGGCTGGTGTGAAATCATATTACAGTAAAAACTATCAATACACGCAGTTCATAGCAAGTCAACAACATCGACAATCGATAGAGCGTCAAATAATCTCCATAGAGCTCTTCTGCTCAACACGTTATATCTCCTGAATTTTACAGCGAATAACATAATGCTTGTATGGTGGTATGTGTGACTTCCATGCGAGAACCTCGACTGCATCTTCACAGTTTACACTTCCAGACAGAACATCATGCAGTGTTTTCGGTGGAGTTGTTTCCTCGGCAAGCTTTGACCTTATAGGACCACCAACAAAAAGCTCATTCTTGCTGTTGCGAAAGGATGCAGGCTTGTTCTGCAGGAGAAGATCATATTGGTTCTGGCCATACAAAGTGATATTTCTATTTATACCTTCCTTAAAATACGCATGGCACAAACACCAGAATCGAGTTGTAAAATTATTTCTAAGAACGCTTGACTTGATGTATGCACTTAGGAATGAACCTTTCATATCTCGAGCAATCTCCATAGCCATTGATTCTAGCTTAGGATGGTCACTTGGGTCTGCGCTCCCAAACGTAAGGATCTTGAAGAAATACCAATGCGCTTCTTGTGGCAGAAAATTTAATATAAGAGCTTGCGTAGTGCCAAACTTTGTTACACTGTTCGATCTACTTATGATTATAATTTTGCAGCATGTTGCAAGGCCCCAAGTAGAAGACAGATACAGCAGCACCTTATCCCATGAAACCTTATTAACATCTTCTGAGAACTCAACGATGAATATCAATCTGTCATTTTTAACCAAGACGTTGTTTTCACATAAGATTACACGTGTATCTTTCGAAGTGACCATCAGCAAACTGCCATTTAGTATGTTATCTCCATTAACTACCACGATTTCAGAAAAGTGATCACGCACCCTTTTGTCGTTGCAGACATGCGCAACAAGGGTGCTCTTTCCAACAAATGGTGGACCAACAATTGGCAATACACCCACTCTTTTGGTGCTTGGATGTTCCTTTTGCATCAGGAAATCCATTACCCTCTCCATTTCCATTTGGCGTCCAAACATGCAATTGCCAATAGATAGATGCATGCTGTAAGGTTGGCGATAAAGCGGAGGATAGTTCTTCAAAAAGCTGATGAATTCACTTGCATCAGTGATTATATTATTTAAATTTTGAATCACCTGATCCGATTCTTTCTTTAGATGAATATGATCACCAGCAGACAAAAATAGACGCTTGGCAGGGTTGATTTTGGAGCGAGCAAAAGAGCGACTGACCTCATGATCCTTGGACACATTGCCTCCGCTCCTCAAATAGTCCAAGGTGAAATAGCCCCTGTACATTTCTTTTCTCATTATGTTTAGCTGATGTACCATGGCTCGGTTTGTGATGAGCCGACCGTCTGCCTCGTCGATAATGACACGAACCCGGAGCAGTAACCGTTGCAGATCACGTAACCTCTCGTCCTTCATGGATGGTGCTCGCATCTCCAAGTATTTGTCAATAAGAAATGAGGTAGATCTAGCAGCAATTTCACTCATGATTGCAGTAAGAATTAATTCCATTGGAAAAGCAAACTGATGCATCCTGGGAGTAAAGAGGTTAAGTACTTGAATTTAGTACAGGATTATATATAGTCGCAGAGCTATAAGTAGGCCCTGTGAAAGATGCCGTCTGCGAGGAAGATTGTAATTCGACATAGATGTAGCATGTGTTATGTGTAACCCTGCCTAGGATATGACGCTATACTCCTGTAATTTTGAGGCTGACGCCGTGGAACCATTCGAAGGAACAATATGGAGATGCAGGCCTGCCTTCCGGTGTCTCCGATAAGGCAACATTGTATTTATATGTAGCATTTGACCTAGTCGGGCTTTGGTTCCTGGCTGTCTGGATCTCTATGAATATTATATGATCCTGCTGCTATCGGATCTGTACAGCTCTGTAATTAGCCTTCTAGTTTAAGGAGAACCCAGAATTAATCTCAGAATCGAATTCTCCTTTTACTTAATTTACTGCAAATGCTGTACAAAGCTAGGTTACAGGGAAGGAGGCCCTTCGAGACGAATGTAATCGTACATGACCCCCACGAGCTCGTTCAAGGCACTCATCTGGGTGATGTAGACGACGTTGTCACCTTCCTCGAGCAAGCCTCCCTGAATCGCCATATCCATGCTCCACAGCTTGCCACGTATGCCGTGCCGCGCGATGGCGTTGTTGTCGCCCATCAGTTCCGGCCACGTAAACACGCCGCCACCATCAGCGCCGCCGCTGTTTACTTGGACCTGATTGAGACATGAACGCGAAGGACATCAGCTTCCTCGCCATGGAAGACGCACTGATTAGCTTGGTGGATCAACTGGCTTGTCATGGTGGACGCTACTGGTACCTTCAAGGTGGACATGTGGGAAGCTGCGAGGGCGATGCGCAGCGTGTAGGTGCCTTCCGCCACGACGCTGTCCAGATGGAACCGTACCTGCCACGTCGTCGGCACGAAGCCTTTGCCCTCCACCTTCCTGCATCGACCATGGACGCCGCCGTACGTTATGCTTCATCAGTTAGACGAACATTGATTCTCTATATATATTTCTGAACCTGATATGCGAAGAGAGACCTTACGACATGCGCGAAGAACCAGTCCTGGGAGTAGTTGCTCTTCCCCACTGTGAAAACAAGATCGTTCTCAGGGTAGAGCACGGCGTACCTCTCCCACAAGCCATACTGACGATACCTGCCGCGTCACATGCAAGGTTTAGGTCACAACAAGTTCTCTCACAGTTCACAGTTTCACACAACCTCATCAGTCGCCACCGATGTGAACACAAGAACTAACCTGTCTTTGCGGAGAAACAGCTTGCTGGCATACTTTGGGTCAGGATCCGGGACGAAGAACTCCTCGGCGGACCGGTCAGGAACGCCGATCTCCCAGATCGTCGGGCCGGTTCTTGGCGGCTGGAACACGAGGTCACCAATGTCGGTAGAGCTGCCGGGTGCAATGGTGAGAGGAGCCGAGGACATGTAGTCGCCGAGAACGCCCGGAACCCACGCGTAGACGCTGTACAGTCCTTCGCGGACATTGTCAATGCTGAAGCTGCCGTCTGGGGCGGCTCTTGTCCAGAACTGATAATTCTGCACGTAGGAAGAGATTCTATACTGGTTCGTTAGGAATTCAGGAAGCAATGCATGCATGGTTGACCTATGATCGATGTCAGTAAGAACAAGCACAGTTACCTTGCTCTCTGTGGCCCAGGAGCCAGGCTGCCCAGGTGAGGCGAGCCCGATGTATGCCATTGCAGCAGGCTCCATGTCTTTCTCGCCCATGTCGTACCTGACCCAGATCAGGATCGATTGAAAATATTATTGGTAATACATTTCAAAAGAGAGAACACATTTATACGCAAAGAAGATATCAATATATGCCGAGATATATTTAGGAGTTAAAATACCCATCTCTGACCCAGAGCCTGCCAGTAACGGCGCCTCTCTCCGCCGCCTTTGCAAAGTCCGGTGAGCAAGGGAAGCTGTAAGGCCATTTGCTCATCTCGGCCTTCGCCTGCGTTTTGGCGTTCTCCCAGAGAGCTCTCTCGTTGTTGGGTCGTCCGTCGACGGGCATGGAGTTGAGGTAGATGAAGACCGGTCCCAGAACTTTCTTCCAGTACTCGCCGTCCTCGAACTGGACCACCATGTCCCTGCCGATGTAGTGGGGCCCTATGAACACCTGGTTGAAACATCCGATCGACATCATGCACATGCACATGAATGGAGAAAGTAGTAGCTAGTTGCAAGCAGCAGCGATGAAATTACAGAGAGGGAGGTGGGACCGGTGTGCGAGGTGAGCTCCCGCTTGACCGGCCCGCCGTTCTTGAACTCGTTGCTCGGAGTGACGACCCAGAACCCCATGGAACCGGCGCCGCCGCCGCTGTCGTTGCCGATCCATCCGTGAACCGTGTTGTCCCGGTTGTCCATGGCGGACTGGTACTTGTCGTCGACCTCGCCCTTGAACTGCGGCTCCACGGGGTCGACCAGCAGGACGGCCTCCTTGAAGGCCAGCGGCGCGCCGCGAGGGGGGTCCCTGTCCGCCGCCATGGGCATGTATCGCTGTATGTCGTCTGAAACCGCCATGTACCTGAACCTGTCCTTGTTGAGCTTGAAGGCGAGGCGAGCCACCGAGATGTTGAGAGCCGGGTGGTCCTGGGCATGCTCGAAGATGGCGTAGCAGTAGAAGCCGGAGATACCTCTCAGCATCACAAGCCTGACAGAGAAATTGATGGAACATCAAGCAGTAGAAACTAATGACTAGTTAATCGATCATTAACTTATTGGTAGACGAAATGTTTTCCTGCTGATTAAGTAGCCCAAGCCCAAGTGAGTTTGTGCGCACCTCTTGTCGACGTTTAGCCGGACGCTGTTGGGACGAGATGAATCGTATGAACTCCTGAACGAAAGCTCAAGTTGCTCCTCGCTTGATGATACTACCGTGTACTCTGTACCATCCAACCTGCAGTATGGATGTTATTATCACCGCGTACATTATTTTTTACTTCATTGTTGGTGCATTAATTAAGGGTTAGGCTTAAAGAGGTATTTGTCACAATTTTTAATAAGATGAATAGTAAAAAATACTCCTATGTTAGAATTTAATAGTAACAGCAATTTAAAAACAGTGAGAGAAGTCCTCACGATAATAGATGGGCTGGACTGTTAACGATTGGAGCTGACTAGTAATAAACAATTGGAGCTGTTCCAAGCCTCTAGCTAATAATAGATGGGTTGGACTGTCAACGAATCTAGGAGTATTATTTATATTAGCTACGAGTAGGTTGAAACAGCTAATGAAACACTAGTAGTTAGCCGAAAGTCACATGATTTTAGTAGCTGGGTTATTAGCTGAACCTACTCTAAATATCTACTAGATCTGATTTTACTAGCTCGAAATTAAAGATTAAAAAGGGGGGCCTTAACTAGGTGCTAGCTATAGGACACTCACATGTCTATTGTCCCTTTCGGCCATGGAGAGTCTGGATAGTTCCAGTTCACATCCCAGTAGCCTCCCGAGTTGCCGCTTCCGTCGTAGTCCAACAGGTTTTCCTCGCCGCCGTAGCTGACGGCGGTGATGTGGCCCTGCGGCCGGGACAACGCGACCTGCACCATGCCGTTGCCCACAACCACCTGCATATCTATATCCATCAGTAAGGTGATACTAACTAGGATCATCGTATCCACAATGTTTTCTAGTGATGGTTTCGAGTTATATCAGTAACTAAATATTGTAAGGGGATAGAGGAACCTGGCGATCGTCGACGAGTAATGTGACGCCCGAGGCGGCTTCCGGCGGTGACGCGGCGGCGGCGGCGGCAGCGGCTAGCAGGGACATGCCGGCGGCGAACTCGAGTAGGACGAGCAACAAGCAGCGCGACGGCGACCGCCAAGCACTAGCAAACGCGGCCATGGGGACTGATTGGATAGACGCGCGGCGCCTGCATGCGCTCTAAACGTGAAGGATATATATACTTCTACAGAAAGGAACCGTGCAACATCAAATCCATGATTGATTTACTTAAATTTCGCTTGGTTTCTGAATAAGGTGACTTATTAACAATAAATATTCCCTCTGATTTTAATATTATTGACAATCAGTGGTTAGTATGAATTGACTCTAGCAATCGTCAACAAATAAAATAAAAGGAGTAATTAATTAAAACAGATACCCTGACGAAGCTGCAGATCCTAGCTTCCATGCATGCGTGCTCCTCTGTCCTCTCGATCTATGCCAAATCTTGTTTCTTGATACTAGCGAAGACTAGAGACGTGACCCATGCAGAATAATCCTATGCTATATTAGTAATGGAAAAATTCGCAACGCAGCACAAAGTTGACTTATTTCGGCGGCGCGTCCAGCTTGATCTTAAGATGTGTGCAATATTGCATTTGATGCTTCCTGCTCGAACCGGGTCCTCTCAATTGGAAGCAAAAATTTATTTGGAGGACGCGCTATAGCTGAAATTTGGATCCGTTTTTTATTATTCGATCGGAAAGCAACAATCAAAATCTCGTTACTACAGGACCTAGTGAATATTGAAAATTCTTGGCACGGTAGCCATCAACAAAGTTTTGATGCAGTACTTAGAGAACTGTACCACCCTCTCACATTACGGTGAATTTACTTTAAGGATGGTTATGTTATACCACTTGAGATAGGGAAAACCTCAAGTGAAGGTTTCGCATTGGAAAGCCAATTCAAGTGAAGATATTCTTGCTTGCATTGGAAAGGGAAGAGAAATTTAAGTGAAGATTCTGCAATAGTTTTCACGGAGAGGACAACCTTGTCCAGAAGGGGAAGGAAAGAGAAATGCCCAAGCAAGTTCCAACTGTTCAAGAGGTGCCCTTCTAGTGCTGCCTCCTCCCTTGCTGGTACCTTCTTGGTATACATTAAAGAAAATCTAATTGTTTATATATGTGTATTGATGTCCCTTTTTATTCTTATTCGCATAATTTCTACTTTTTGTTTTGATTATTTTCAGCCAATTGTATTCGTAATAGAAGTAACGGGTAGTTCGCAAACTTGAGAGTATTTTGGTATTTTGGGCTATTTTTATCATTGCACAAATAGTTTGAACTTACAGTTTTACTAACCTAGATTTGTTTATGTTGTTATGGCTTCAACCTTTCCTTTGCATCCGAGTCTTCCATCCAGGACAACACGGAAATAAGTAAAACTATCTAGTCATGTTGCAAGTTGTTCATGATACTCTTTATATTAAGTGAAGAAATTATTAGTCTTGGGAATGTTATGAAATACTAGATCTTGCATGCAAACCTCATATATACTATCTTAATGATATTTTCATATACATTCCTTTAGACTTTAATTACCAAAAGAGTACCCTGCACCGGAACCGGATCTAGTGATGCTTATCAGAGGGACGAGTGTCACCGACGTGTGGGCCCAATAGGGGGTGCCCCCTCTTAGGCCCCACAAAACGGCGTCGGAGCGCGGCCGCTTGTCACAGGGACGAGTGGCAGTGGATCCGGTTCCTCTGCACCGTCCATTGGCACACACGACAACTTTTTGCACGATATAGCTCCTGCTGCCCATTTCCATGCACGCAAACATGCATCCAATTGTGTCTTGTAGATAGCTCGTGTCGCCCATTTGTGCCCATTCGCATGCATGTAGAGTTGTAGATATCCAGTCATATCTACTCGTTTTTTCCCTTTTTACTTGTCATCTTTAGGGATGGACATCAGAATTAAAAAGATAAAAAAGGTTATCCTAGATGTACATGAGAATTAAGAAGGATAAAAAAGTAGAATGTGTTGAAAATGATAAGAAAAGAGATAAAGATAAGAATGTATTAAGTATAAAAAAAGATGTATTGAAAAATAAAGATGACAATTAATTCCTCCATACTAATGATTCAGGTCGTTTTGGACAACGACGTAGTCTCCATAGCATAACTTTGGCTTTGATTTTTCTAAAAATATTTATCAAAAGTGACATATAGATATACTTTTATGAAAATATTTTTTAAGACAAATCTATTCATACTATGCTATTCATCACTCTAGGTGAAGAATAGATTATTCTCCACCCCGATCCAACCGACCGAGCCAGGCGACCGCGCCCGCGCGCCAACCGATCGCGCCCCACGCATTGACCGAGCACGCTCGCCTTCCCGCCCACCCACGCGCGCTGACCCAAAAAAAACAGACATTCAGTAAATTTTTTCGACTGATTCAGTAATTTCATCAGCTTCAGTAATTTCAATCCTTCAATAGTTTTTGTTTGATTTTTTTAGTAATTTCTTTTGTTAGTAATGTTGATTCGATTCTACTCGGTAATTTCTTTGAATCTTTAGTAATTTCTTCAGATTCATTCGGTAATTTCTCTCCTTCAGAGAAAATCTCATCGCCGGCGACCTCGTAGCGCAGCCGCCGACGCCATCGTCACCAAAGAATCTCTTAGCTGCGTGGATTTGTACCCCAGAGTTTCTCCACTCTGGCACCGGACCTAGAACCACCAGGCCTAGAAAAACGGAGGAAGGTAGGCCGGCAGTGGGGGACGCGGTGCAGGTGGGGCGGCGAGGCGCCGGGGGCGGTGCCGGCCGCGGTGGTGGTCGTCGGCGGTGT
>BCLF01000132.1:159927-207272 GCA_001602275.1 Zoysia japonica
TATGAATGGAAGGTAGTGGACTTATATGCACTATCTAATATTTACTTTATTTAATTATATAATAAGCATGATTTTAATCTATTATAACTAAGTTAATTACTTTATTTCAAAACATGTAGTTGCTTTCTATCGGTAAATGACTAGTTATTCGTTCTACATTAATAATTAAATTAATACCCTAAATAGACGACTTTACTATAGGTGCAGTGAAGGTATATCATCATTATTGATTACCTATCTTACATGTATATGTGGGTTAACCTAAGTGGTCACTGATTAATTATCTGGTTTAATTTAATTAATTAAAATACCAGAGTTAACAAGTGATAAACGTACTAATTTATATATTAATGCATAATGGACAACTTGCTAATGTGATTATGAGGAATAGTGTGTTATGGCTAATTATTTGATTTCTAAGTATTTGTATGTCATCTACAGTGACTAGTAATTATTTACTTAATTTAATCTACTTACTTAAATTGCTAAAACATAATTCACAAGTGGCACGTGTACTGGTGTTCGCTAATTTAGGACGAGATGCATTAGTGTGCCCTTTTAATGATTATTCAACTATCTAATTGCATGTGATGTTAGCATTTAGCAATTAACTACTCGATCTATATCTTTATAATTATCCTACCAAATATATTTATATATATATATATGCGGCACACATACTGTTGTATATAAAGTGCATGTGTGCTATTTAATATTTACCTATCTTTCTATTATTTAGCCCCAAGTATTTAATTAGCTACTAATTATATGATTCTAACTTTAAATTAATTAACCTAAATCTAGGAGGTGCAGTCATGTTAATCCATACTAATGGTCTATAAAATAATACTAATGGGTAAGGTGCACACTATAGTTAATGAACTATGCTAGGAATTAAATCACAATAAAACACTTGCATTGAAATCGATAAAGCTAATAAAACAAAATGACTTAAAGCTCCGATAAAATTTACTAATAATAAAAGCCAGCACGATTGGAGATTAGCCAAGGTTTGGATAGTTTGATGAGGTGGTGCTTGAGACAACGATTTCAACGGTACAGAGGTTGTTGCAAACGGAGTTCATATGAAGGAGTTATGACAATTCGAGTGTGTATGGAGGCTTTAGGGACCTTTTCGTAATTTTTAGAAAGTTGCTAAGGGCTTTTCTGTAATTACCAGAGTTGACAGGGACCTATATATAATTATACAAAAGTTTAGGGTGCTAGGTGTAAATATTTAGGACTAAATTATAATTAAAGAAAGGGCCAGGGCTGTATTTGTAAGATTACTATGATTAAATTATAATTTTACAGAGTAGCAGGGGCCTACATGCAAAATGATATATTTTTGGAATTTATGGAATTTATTTTGTATGGGAAAAGGCTTAGGATTATATTCTCGGGTGTACTATGCCTTGTGTCCCTAGTGTTTTGCTCTATAAGGCTGACAGGTGGGGCCGTGGGATTTTCTTTTTATTTTTCTTTACATAATCGGGCTGCATAATTAAGGGCCGTCGATCTGAAGATGGGTGGCTAGGATTTACGAGGTGATGTGGCCGATTTTGGGCTGTTGGATTTGAAATGGAGGGTGTAGATTCAAGGGCGACGTGGATGGTTGGATCTGAGATGGACGGTGAGGATTAAAATAAACGGCCATTTAATCCCGACCGTCCGCGGTTGATCGAACGGTGCGGGGCGCACTTGGCGCTCGGTGGCAGCCGGCCTCGACAGAGGCGGCAGCGCCAAGCCGGAGGCTCGCCGGAGACTCGGATCTCGGGCTCCGGTCGTTGAACCTCAACGGCAAAGCGCTCTAGAGAGAGAGAGAGAGAGAAGCTCACCAAGAATTCAGGCGCGGGGTTATCAACGCCGGAGTTTGGCCGGGGTGGGCTGGCGACGGAGAGGAGGCGGGTTGCGGAAGGGGCGCTCGGTGCCAAAGCTTGGTGACGACGGGAGCAAGCCGCTGAGACCAATGATCGTCGGAGAAGGTCTCGGGGATGCCGTAGGAGGCCTCGGCCGGGACGGAAGATGGCTGCGGCGCACTAGCGATGGAGAGCGCGGTGGTCGGCGATTAGAGAAAAGGGGAAAAGTTGGTTTTGAGCCGGAGGGGCAGTGAGAGAGGGGCCGGAGCGTGTGCGAGAGAAGAAAAAGCTTCCCTGGGTTCTCTATTTATAGGCGGAGAAGGTCGGTAAGGCGGGGAGAGCCTTCAATTCTGGCGACGGTAGTGTCGGCTTTGACCGGTATGGGCACGGCTGCGGCGACTTGAATGCCGAGCAATTTCAAGGCGGCATGGCTACAGTGCAGCAATGTGCAGACGTCAGGGCGGAGGGCGTGGGCGAGGCCACGCCATCGATGGGACGCAGCGGCGGAGGCATGGCCGACGGCTTGAGTGCGGTTAGGTGAGACGTGATGGTGGCGAGGCGGGGCACTATGCGGAATGGGGGCGTGACATCCGGCTTGGCACGCGGCAGCGACGCACGCGGCTAGCACACCGGCTAGAGGATGAAGAAGATAGGCAAGCTGGGCCGGGCCCTATTGGGCCGCGCGAAGAAAAGGAAGGAGGAGGCGGCCTGCTCGGGGTGGAAAAAGAAAAAGGCTGCTGGGCCGTGCGAGATTTGGGTCGGGAAGGAGGAAAAGAAGGATTCGGCCCGGTGGAGGATTTTGGTAGAGAAATTTTAACATTTTCTAGGATTTAAATAATTGCATTCAAATTTCAAATAAATACAAATGATTTCAGGAAAAAAATGAGATCAAAACAAATAAAAGAAAAGTCAAGAACTTGACCACACTCAAGTTTTAATATTTTTAGGAAATTTCAAATTAAGAGATGTTTTTAGTTTACATAAATTTTATCTTTTGAGAGAGAGAGAAGGAAGAAAATTTGTTAGCATTTTGTTAGCAAAGATTTCAAGTTTCAAATTTTATTTCTTTGTAGAATTTTAGGGATATTACATTGACGAAAACCGCAAAAACTGGTCGAAAACCGCTCCAAATCAAAAATTTAAAATTTGAACGAATTGCTGATTCACCGGTTTATCGATCGGTTTTACTGGTTTTCGGTATTCTGTAATTGTTCAAATTTTTAAATTTTTAAAACAAAAACCGATCGTCCGGTGAAACCGGACCAGAGCAGTTTGACCAAAAACCGCGAAAATCAACCGATTTTGAACGGTTTTGTAAACCTTGGTACTGCACCCTTGGCAAAGGCAACCACATCGATATTGCCCCAGGGGACACCGATGACGTCGTCGATGCAACGCATCATGTCTAGCTCAATGACCCTCCCTGGAATCCATGTCCAAGTGCCGGCGACTGGACTGGGGACGCTTCGGGACCGACGACCACAGGTAGAGTTTATAGCCCTCGACGCCGGCCACTCCCTGCCCGCCGTCCTCCGCCGCCACGAATCCTATGGAGGTTTCACGCGGGTCGGTTTGGCGGTCGCTCCACGGCGTGGTCATTGTAGATATGGAGTTCGTGCCGATGGTGTAGTTGAGGATTCTGTGGCCAGGCTCGATGGCAAAGTGAATCGTACCTTGGACGAGGAGATCAGTAGCCCCATGCTGGATGATATAGCTGCTCAGATCATGTTCGAGGCGGCTGTAGCTCCACGCTCCGATCTCCGACGAGTAGACGCCGACGAACACGTCGCCGCTATCAACTAATTTGCCCACGAACACAACGAGGAACGGCCCGTCGTGGCAGGCGAGGTGGTCGCACGCGCCGTCGCCGGCGGCGCCACTAGCACACATCACCACAGCGTTCCAGGACCCGTTCCGGCGGCAGTTCATCAGGGGCAGCTTCTTGCGCTCACCCGTGATCGGAATCCAGACGGTGAATTTGTACGCAAAGGACCGAGATCTACCGTTCCTGGCCCCCCGCACGGTGAAGAGGAGCACGCGGCCGTGGCGGGCGTCAAGCGCGAAGCGGCGGCGGTCGGCGTGGGGCGGACCGGAGGTGGAGGTGCGGATGAACCGGGAGATGTATGCGCCGTTGTCGCAGAGATTCAGGAGGAAACCAAGCATCGGTGCCGCCTCGCGATGGAACTCGCGGAATCGGCGGTGGAACCGTCGGGAGGAGACGAGGCGGCACCAGCTCTTGCAGACGAGGCCGGCGCGCACAAGGGTGGCAGGGTCGTCTGGCGGGAGGCGCAGGACGATCTCCTCGATGAGCTCGTCCACCAGAGCCTTGGTGGTGGTAACGACGGGTGAGATCTTAAAATGGAGTTTGGAAAATGCACGCTACGTTTCGAGAGGTGCTTATGAACTATTGGACGGGACGGACGGCTCAGAGCAATTCGCACCAAATGCATGTGTTCCTTTCTACTGTTCTTGGCAACCTGGCCACTGTCTATTAGATGATGATTTGTGTTTATCTCTGTAATCGTGCCGGCGCTATATAACGCATGGATGTGATCAACCGTGCCCGCGCTTTACGCGCGCATGAGTTCAACAACCATTGTTCGTTGACTCTATATAACCTTTGGCTAATGAATTACTCGTTGAGTATTTTGCCAAAACATTATCACACTTTCAAGATCCATCAAATTCTTCACGAGCAAAATATCCAAGTCAAACATGAAGGTTAGAGATGGTAACGGGCCCATAAACTTGATGTGACTCATGTTAGCTGCCAGCTGTTTTCTTTGATGTCCTCAATTCTGGCTGAGTTTTGCCCTGATTTTATTATTAGTTTTTATGGCGACACAACGTAATCATAGTCATTCTCGGACTTGGAACATTTTATGCTGGAATATCCGACGAATCAATTCGGATAAGAAATGGAATGCTCTTAAGAGTAAAATTACAGAAGCTTCTTGTGATATTTTCTGCATCCAGGAAACTAAACAAGAGCACTTTGACATCTCTTATATTCACAAATTCTGTAACTCGTCGTTTGATAGCTTTGAGTATGTCCCCTCCACAGGGGCTTCTGGTGGTGTTTTAGTAGTCTAGAATAGCAGATGTTTTCTGGGCCTTCTGCTTTCATCTAATGAATTCTCTCTCTCAGTGGAGTTTACATCTCTGTTCTCTGGCGCCAAAGTGGTTCTTACTACAGTTTATGGGCCCTGCCTTTCTCACAAAAAACTGGAATTCCTTGATTGGTTTCATAATTTAGAAATGGAAGATGATGTTGATTGGCTGGTTCTAGGGGACTTTAACCTTATTCGACGTCCTGAAAACAGAAATAAGCCTGGCGGAAATTTGCATGAAATGTTCCTTTTCAATGAAGCTATAAGTAACCTTCGGTTGATTGAGCTGCTTTTACAGGGAAAGTTATACACTTGGACAAACAGACAGGAGCAACCTCTGTTAGAAACGCTTGACTGGTTTTTTATTTCAAATTCGTGGTCTGTTAGTTACCCAGGCACTTTAGTTAAAGTTCTCTTCAAAGACACTTCGGATCATGATCCATGCCTTATTTGAGTGACCACAGACATTCCTAAAGGAAAGATTTTTCGCTTTGAAAATTATTGGCGGAAAAGAGATGACTTTATGCCTGTCATGCAACATGGTTGGAATGTCTCCACTCAGTCTTCTGACAAAGCTAAAGTTGTGGTTAACAAGTTTAAAAATTTGAGAAGAGTCTTGAGACAGTGGCAAAAGCAGTTTTCTAACTTAGTGGCCATGATCAATAATGGTAAGACAATTATCCTTCTGTTAGACAAGATGGAGGAGTTCAGGGATCTATCTTTACAAGAGTGGAATTTTAGGGACTGGTTGCAAGCACATTTACAGAGCCTTTTGAATCAACAAAACATTTACTGGAGGCAGCGAGGGGTTGTCAAATGGGTTAAACTTGGTGATGAGAATACCAAATTTTTTCATGCTCATGCTACTATAAAGTACAGACGAAATCTTATTACTTCCCTTATTGCCTCAGATGGTTCAAAAGCTTTTTCTCATTCTGCCAAGGCATAGATTCTTTGGGACTCTTTTAAAGACAGATTGGGCCAAACAGAATTCACTGTCATGCATTTTGATCTGGTGAATCTGTTGACAGTTGTGCCAGACTTACTGGATCTTGAAAGACTTTTACTGTTGAAGAGATAGATGGTATTATTTCTCACCTCCCTTCTAATAAATCCCCTGGGCCAGATGGTTTAATACTGACTTTTTAAAGAGATGCTGGCCAGTTATCAAGCACGACTTTTATGATTTGTGTCAAGCTTTCTATGACAGCAATATCTGTACTCAGAGTATGAATGGCTCTTATATTACTCTCATTCCCAAAAAGGACAATCCTTGTTCTGTCTCTGATTACAGACCTATTTCCTTACTCAATTCCAGTATCAAGCTAATTACTAAACTTCTTGCTGATAGGCAGCAAGAGAAAATTCTTATGCTGGTTCATCACAATCAATATTTTATAAAATCTAGAACAATACAAGATTGCCTTGCTTGGAGTTTTGAATATTTCGCACATTTGCCACCACTCTAGGAAGGAGCTTATTATCTTGAAGCTTGATTTTGAAAAGGCTTTTGATAAGTTGGAGCATCAGGTGATCCTACAAGTACTGCAACACAAGGGGTTTGGTTCTAAATGGATTTCCTAGATGTCTAATATTCTTAACTCTGGAACATCATCTGTTCTCTTGAATGGGGTTCCAGGTAAGGTTTTTCATTGTAGAAGGGGTGTTAGGCAGGGTGACCCTCTTTCATCACTACTGTTTGTCCTGGCAGCAAATCTTTTACAGTCATTTATTAATAAGGCTAAGGATCAGGGTCTTTTGCAGCTGCCTATACCTTTGTCCAGCACTCAGGATTTTCCTATCATACAGTATGCCGATGATACTCTCCTAATTATGGAAGCTTGTTCTAAGCAGTTGTTTGTTCTGAAGGCCTTGCTCAATACTTTTGCTAATTCTACAGGTTTAAAAGTTAACTATGCTAAGTCAATTATGGTGCCCATCAATGTTACTCCAGAGAAGCTTGCTCATCTCTCCTGTACCTTCAATTGTCAGATTGGTGCTGTGCCTTTTACTTATCTAGGTCTTCCCCTGGGTCTTAATAAACCAAGTATCTCTGAAAGTCTTCCTCTGGTTCAAAGGATTGAGAGACGATTGATTAGTTGCTCTATTTTCTTATCTCAAGGGGGTAAACTTCAGATGGTTAATTCTGTGCTCTCTGCCTTACCAACTTTCTATATAAGTACTCTTAAGCTTTATGCAGGAGTGATTGAACAATGTGATAAGTTCAGAAAGCACTGTCTCTGGCGTGGTTCAGATATGACATCCAAAAAACCACCTTTAGTTGCTTGGCACAAAGTCACTCGGCCTAAAAGAGAGGGTGGTTTGGGAGTTCTCAATCTCAGATGTCAGAATGATGCCTTATTGATGAAAACCTTCATAAATTTTTTTCCAAACTTAATATTCCTTGGGTTAATCTTGTATGGGAAAAGTATTATCTTAATGGTGCTCTGCCTGGTTCAAGGATCAAAGGTTCCTTCAGGTGGCGAGATATTTTAAAACTCCTTGATACTTATAAGGGTATTGCTCAAGCCACTGCTCATGAAGGAAGAACCATCTTATTCTGGAAAGATTTATGGAATCATGAGTTGAGATCCCTTGCTTACCCGGAGCTCTTTTCTTTTTCTAAGCATCCAAATCACAGTGTATAACTTTCTTCATCAGCAAGACTTAACATACCATTTCCATCTCCCTTTATCTGAGGCAGCCTTTTCTCAACTACAAATTGTTCAGGTTTGGGCTCAACAGTTTCATTTGTCAGAGGATCCTAACATTTGGAGTTATATTTGGGGTAATCAAAGTTACTCTTCGGTGAAAGCTTATAAACACCTCCTGGGTCATGTTCTGCTCTATCCAGTCTATAATTGGTTATGAGATTCATCTTGCCAACTTAAGCGTAAAGTGTTCTTTTGGCTCATTCTTCAGAAGAAAGTTAATACTAGAGGAGTGCTTCGACGCCGAAATATGCATTTTGATTCTTATGCTTGTGAAATGTGTATTCTACAGCGAGAAGAAACAGTTGAACATCTTTTCCTGCATTGCAACTTTGCTAAGCTCTGTTGGGCAGGTATTGGTGTTCATATAGGTTCATGCAGTGATACCAAATCTTCAGTCGCATTAAACGTCAGCTTTCAGTGCCTTTCTTCATGGAGATCATTATTCTCATGTCCTGGAGTATTTGGAAAACTAGAAATGACTGGATCTTTAATGATGAATACCCAACTATTGGAAAATGCAAGTTTAAATTCACGCATGAGTTTAGACTGCTGCTGTTGCGAACAAAGCAGAAATTCTTCCCATTCATCCAAGACTGGCTGGACTCTCTTTAGTTCTAGTGTTACTAGGGTTCTTGTTTTTTTCCTATTGTAATTTAATCTTTGTAAGTACTTTTATTTTTTTAATATATTTTAACCAGTAGGGCCTTGGCCCTCCTGTTCTCTCAAAAAAAATTACTTCATTAGAGGTTTAGAAGATGGATATGAGGGAGTTTGTATACCCATGAACATAACGGGTATGAGTACAAGAATGTTCTACCCGTTCTTGACATCCGATATATACTCCTCATCCCCGATGCCCCATATATACCCGACATATACAAATATACATGTTTTCACTACATATAAGTATATAAAAGATTATATCCCATAGATTATTTTGATATTTCTACTTAATGTATCATATTTAATTCAAATTTTTTAGTCACGTTCTTAACATGTACCCGAAACCTGTGAAAATTCCCTGTGGGCATGGGTAGGGGGAGAAAACTTCTATCGGCTATGTGTATGAAAAAGTAAAACCCGGTGGGTATTACCCGTTGCCATCTCTAATGTAGGTTCAAAATAGAGCATGTACATAAAGTGAATGGTTGCATTAAAATTTTGTAACGTTATTCCTATCTTCATCCCTTTTTCTTCCATTATTTTAATGGAAATTTGTCTACAAGAATCGTGCTTATATTGCTTGGTCTTAGCCGCACCATCTATTTGTCTACAGAACATCGTAATTCTGTATTTTTTGTCTGCAGAACACCACAAAGAATATTCCCATCATATTCCATAGAAAATGACAACCCTGCCCTACTGCCTTGGTCGCCTGCGGGGAGATGGGTTTGCAAATGAGGCCAACGAGTGCATCACACAATCTGTGCTGGGTTCGATGGCTAGGAGAAGGTCAAGGGCAGGATCATCATTTTCCTATGAAATATATCAGGAATATCTCTGTGGTGTTCTGTAAACAAAACACAAAATTACGATGTCTCGTGGACAATATCGAGACAAGCTTCTAAATCCATGAACTAGCTCCATGGATTTGTTTTTTAACATTCATGCCACTTAGCTATGATCTGTTATATTACTTCACAATGTAAAAAAAAAATTGATGATATCTACATCAAACCAGGATGTGCCTTGTGTCATCAGGGATCCATATTCTTTGACGTGGCAAAATCATTTTTCTAGCAGAGTGAATCAGATATCAAACAACGACTAAAATACATACTACTCATTAATCAGAATGTAACGTACGTAGACATCACAATATCAACGTTAAAAACTTAAAAAAACACTTGTTAAAAAAAGTAAAATATTCAAATATAACGTATGCCATTTTGGCGCTTCTTTAGTGCTGAAATATTTTCAGTTTTCGCGTATATTACTGAAATTTTTTATGCTGATCAACTGGAGCAGTCGTCGGCAAGAGGGCCGAGGTAGCCGACCGTATAGCTGGGTGTTCGGGCTGGGCTTTTCGGGCTAGGAGGCGGCCCGTTGATTTTGGCCCGGCCCAGACACTGCACGGCCCGGTGGGTGGGCCGTGCCTGGGCCAACCCCAAGCACAGGCACGGCCCGGAAAACAGCTGACTCGGTACTCAACCCGTTAGCCGTTAGAGACAGGCCGCCAGGCCAGGCAGGCCGCGCCCCCCCCCCCCACCGGCCCACCCCCGTCTTGCACCTTGGCCTGCCCCGTCCCCATATAAAATCGACGCGGCGCCGCCACCCACGCGAACCCTAGCCACCTGCCACCCTTCACGCCCTCACGAGGGCATGCGCGGACGCGCCCCCCGCCGCCCTCACTCGCCCCCACGGCCGCCCACCCCACGCCGCCGTTCTCCTCCAACTCCTGGCTACGCATCGCCAGCGCACCGCCTCGAGCCTCGTCGTGCCAGCCACCGCCTCATCGTCGCCATCGGGCCCACCTCGGATCCGTGCTCCTCGGCAATCGTCGGGCCCTGCAGGCTGCCGTGTCAGCATGCCGGCAAACCGTCCGGGCCGACCCGGCACGGTTTCGGTGGTGACGGGCTGTGCCTCGGGCCGGCGGCTGGACCCGGAGCACGCTGCAGCACGGCTTGGCCGGTGACTTTGCTCTACGCGCCGATCTCCGACAAGTCGACGCCGAGGAACACGCGCGTTATCCGTCACGTTGACCACGAACACGACGAGGACGTCGTGGAGGGGCACGAGAATACGAGGTGGTCGCCCCCACCGTCGGCGCATATCACTGCCGCGTTCCAGACCAGGCCGGGCCTGAACGTGGGCACGACGAGATTGTACTCGGCGAAATAAACAGGCAGATCCTCCCGTGGCTATCGCGCGTTGTAGAGGAGGACGCGTCCATGCATGACGGGCGTCGAGAATGACGCAGAAATATGCAGCCACTTGCACAGACTTAACAACGAAGTACTCATTTCGTTCTTTAATTGATGTCGTCGTTGATTTTTAAATTCAATTTTAGCCATTCGTCTTATTCAAAAAAAATTTTGATAAATTTCATATATTTTCATATAATTTGATTTATCATTAGAGTTATTTGAATCTCAACTTAAAATTTTACACATTCAAACAAATTTTTTGAATAAAACGAATGTTCAAAGTTAAATTTAAAAGTCAACGGCGATATCAATTAAAGAACGGAGAGAGTAGGTAGTAACGCAGTTTAGAGAAATTTCACTTCAATTATAATAATAAAATGAGGGATTTGTTTGTCAGGCACTATCAATTATAATAATAAAATTGTATTTTTTATCTGTATCACATCCTATTAATAAAATTGTCAGGCGAAAATTGGAATTGGTACTAGAGCAGCGGATCAGAAGAAATGAGATGTGCTCGAGTTTAATAGCACTCACGTATTTTCTCTTATATCTATCATTCGACTGCTAAAAGGTTTAAGTAATCAATATAGTGTGCTACGAACAAAACAATATTTTGATGTCTATAGGACAATAAAAAAGTGTGGTGTGACCAGAACAAAGCTACCAATTCATCCACGATGTCCCACTGATAAATTCCCAATAAAATCATGCCCAAGTAACTACAGAAAAATCTAGAAGTCCGATTACTAAGCATAAGTTATACTCCACTTAGAATGGCTAAGCTCATGTAAGTAACATTATTGCGTTGATGACATCTCCGCCGGTGGATGTTTGAGTCTACGAAAAGATCTCCGTGGGTAAGAGGACACTAAAATAGATTTTCTTTACTGCTGGACACTCTATCTACTAGAACTTCAATATATAACTATTCAATATATAATTAATAGCAAAGAAAAAATATTTCAGTGTCCCATGGCAAATGCCACATTTTTACAGTCTTATACAAAATTATCCTTGATATTTGTAGATGTAACCTCTGCCAAACATGAAACTTTACCATAAAAAATCGTATGACCAATAATCATATTATTTAGCATTGATAAAATAATCATTTTAAAATGTTTCTAACTTACGATAATATGACTATTATAACTATGTAAAACAAATTTATCTTTTAGAACAATGATATATGTAAATAATTACTCGTTCTACCTATTTTTTTAATCTATATCCTTTAATGTATGCCCCTCTGTATATATATATATAGAAGTACGAACTGGGATGTGTACGCTCCCTTGTCGTCGCATAGATTCAGGAGGAAACCGAGCTCTTGCAGACGAGGCGGCACCAGCTCTTGCAGTCGAGGTCAGCGCAGACGAGGGCGGTAGGGTCGTCTGGAGGGAGGCGCAGAATGATCTCCACGACGAGCTCGTCCACCAGAACCGGCGGCCGCCGCGGCGCCATGCTTCGCTTGGTGGTGGGTTACTGGTTTCTGATCCCTCCGCACGTAGATACAGGAGTATGTCGGTATGGTCGGCCAGGTTCATCCGTGAGCGAGGTTGGAAAACTTTTCGGTTAAATTTCAGTGAAACTTTCGGAATTTCTGTTTTATCGGTGGGGTCAAAAAATCCATATAGGTAAAAAGTTTTCAACAAAATTTGAGATGCGGCAGCGGACAGCCAGGTGCAGTAGCTGGTGCGACAGGTCGTTGCGGCAGGCGGCCAAGCGCGGGCGCGCAGACGATTCTTGAAAATTGTAATAGTAATTTATTAGATGTGCACTCATCTCATACTTATGATATGTCCTTGACAGTGATGCAACTTTAGCTGAGTGAATTAGATGTGCAATTGGAAAAATCCCTAGCAGATACTTCTTCCGTTACAAAATATGAGCATTTTTAAGTTTAGTCAAAATCAAACTTTTATCATTTTCACCACTAATAATACATAATTAATAATGTTCTATCATATAAAAATTATATTTTTTAGATTTATCATAAAATAAGCTTTAAAAAATATTTTTTTATATATGATAAGTCTACTTTACCTCCTCAACTGTAGATGTCAGCCCACTTCACTTCTTCAACTATAAAACCGAGTACTTTACACCCTAATCTATACAAAACCGTTTAGATAACCCTCTAAAGTGGTTTTAGAGGTGGTTTAGCTACTTGGCAGTACACATGGGTAATGACATAGCGCTATATCATTTTTTTGTCACCTCATTTATTTGCTCGCGCTTGCACTTGACCCTAAAAGTACTTTTTATCATCTTCTTCGTAATATAAACCTCAAGCATACGTCTCCACATAGTTACCAGCTCTCATCCCATGACACAATCAAGTATTTTTTCTCATTGAAAAAAATAAATTGTGCCAAAAAATTTCTAAATTATTCTCAATTAATAACTGATATTAATTTGTTTAAGTCTAATACCACGCTAATGCGATTTGAGACATTTTAAAACTATCTTGTCATATCACTGTCCATGTGGACTGTCAAATAGACAAAACCACTTCTAAAACTACTTTAAGGGTTATTTAAACAATTTTAGATATTTTAGGCTGTAAAATATCCGGTTTTACAGTTGAGAGGAGTGAAGTAGACTAGCATCAATAATTGAGAGGGTGAAATAAACTTATCTCTTTTTATATTAAAAATTAAGTAATTTTTTAATATCATTAGTAAACATTAAAAAAATTTAACTTTATCCAAACCTAAAAATGCTTATATTTTAGAATGGATTTAGTAGTATTACGTAGGCGACCTTCTAAATCCAGAAACTAGCTCCACGCATATGGAGTATTCTTTAGCGTCTATGCCACTTAGCTATGATCTGTTAATGTTACTTTACAATGCAAGAAATGATATCTGCATCAAACCAGGATGTGCCTTCTGTCATATTAGGAATACATATTTTCTCTGACGTGACAAAATCATTTTTCTAGCAGAGTGAATCAGATATCCAATTGGACTTTCAATTAGCATTTACACTAGTTACAATCAAGCGTTCACTGCAAGAAATGTAATTGCAGTTAAAATCTTACGTGTAAGCTCAACAGAACTTGATACCAAAGATAGTCTAACAAAGTTAAGAAAAAAAATTAAACACATCAAAGGATCCTATTTTGCATATCATATTCCTCATGGCTAGCTGGGCGCCTGGGCTTGCTCACATTCATATTTCATTTCAGTACACGCGGACAGGCAAGCAAGACATACCCCCAGTTTTGATTCAGCCCCAATTCAGGTTTAGATACAAGTGACTTCTGACACTGATGGTCAAACTGAAGATATGTATAAAACTTCTGGTTCTAGAGTAGACATCATTGGGGCAAAGTAAAAACAAAAAACTAAGAGCTAAACTTGTCTATTCCAGCCGTTTGCAGTCCTTTGCACCAGCTAAAAATTGGTAATCAGAGTACTTCCACAAACTTCCGCAAAGAGGAACTAATAAAGCAGGATACCTTCGCACTAATTGTAACAGGAAACTAGGACAAGTTACAATTCGACATGCTCTACATTCACCCACTGAAACTGAGCCGTAAAGAATCTTCTCCCATCAGTAGACGCTTCTGATTTAGAAGACCTTGTTCCTGCATCTCGAAGTTTTCAAGCACTTGAAGCATCTGCTGATCCCTCACCAATATAGGCCGCTCGCAGTACTGCAGTTATTTAAAATAGACCATGTAAATGAGAAATAGGCTTGCCCTCAATGAACATTGAAAACACAGGCACCAACAAGTTCATACTAATTGTTAACCAAGAGAGCGAGAGAGCAAGATATCATATCCACGGTCCCACCAGTTAACCACCATACATGAACAAAATTATTAGGAGAAGAAGATGGACATACAGCTTCATTGGAACAAATCTCATTTGTTTAACAAAGGTATCATCACCACCTGTTCAGTTACTATTAAGTGACATTGACTAATGATTACTCACAGATGTGCAGAGTTAACCTAGACATTTCATATCTCGGGAATGCAGAGCAGTGACCTGAATGAACAAGTTCCTAGCGATATTTAACCACTCCCAAGGACGGTCCATAACTCAGAAGAGAAAGAAATATAGACAAGAATATCACAATTCTACAGAAATTACACTTTCACAAACCCACTATTCTTTAGTAGATATATGCTACCACCCATACTTCATCTTACTGTAACTGAAACATTACAGGTTCAGGCAAAATCGAAAGCCATGACTCCATGAGAATGCGTACCTGGAGTGTAGATGGTGATGTAGGGAACAACACCGCGGATGCCTTTACTGTCGCAGACCTTCGTCAAAATGCTAGACTTGAGATCAAAACTGTATAGCCCATCCTCTGTCCCCACGTAAAAGAGCGCAAAGCCTTGCGCATAGGCAAGCAAACGAGAGAAGGTGGTGTGTGCACCGGCAGGAAGCAGATTTCCGAGCTCAATGTCTCTGATATGCGCCCACGCTGCACGTCTATCGGGGCCATAAAACATTGACCAGAGGGAGAGTTTCGACCCCTCCAATCTTGCCAAGCCCAGCCCTCCATCTTCCATTCCTATGAGCAGAGTGAAGTGACGAAGGGACTCAGGACCAGGAGGCTGGCGAATCACAGTTTCCTTGTGCCTGACCACATCGCACTTGAGAATCTTCCTGCTCACGTCCATCGCGAAGTAGAGCGCGTTCCCCACGAGGGCAGGAGGCACGACGTCGACAACGCGGTCCCTGACCCCAGCGACATGCAACGGCGCCCTCCATCTGGGTATCTCTGACGTGTAGACCCACAACGACAACCCGGCGTGGTCGAAGCCCAGCACGACGACGAGGAACGGCCCGCCGTGGCACTCGAGGTGGTCGCACGCGCCGTGACGCGCGCAGACCACCGCGGCGTTGAACCCGCGCGGAAGCTGCGGCGTCTCCGCCAGCTCCCGCAGCTCCCGGGTGATGGGGTCCCAGACGCCGAGGTAGTGCTCCCAGAAGTGTCTGCGGAGGAGGACGCGGCCGTGGCGCGCGTCGACCGCGCGCCAGTCGCGCAGGTCGGCGCGGCGCAGCGAGGGGGAAGAAGGGGACGCGGGCAAGAAGCGGGACACGAAGTGGCCGCCCACGTCCGGGACGCTGCAGAGGAGCCCCAGGATCGCGCCGTCGCGGTGGAAGTCGCGGTACCGGCCGCGGAACCGAGGGCTGGAGATGAGGCGCGCCCACTTCTTGCAGACGAGCGCGGCGCGGATTAGGGCCGCGGGCTCCGTCGGCGGGAGGCAGAGGAGCACCTCCTCGATGAGATCGTCCGGCAGCACCTGCGGCGGCGGGGCGGGGCGCGGCGACGCCATGGCGGCCGCGGCTGCTCGGCGGTTGGGTTGGTTGGTGAAAACGGAGGCGAGAGGCAGGATTCAAACAGGTTGAGGCATAATATTTCTGTCGCCTAAATAGACAGTACTGTAGTAAAAAAATCAATAAAAGGCTTGAATTGAATTGGATTTCAGAGGGCAGCCTGCTTGCGGCCCATGGAATTGAATCAACAATTCGGCCCTTTTCCAACTGCTGAATCTGCAGCTCACTTCCATTTCCGACCCAAAAGAACAGAAATGCTTGAATTGAGCCCATCCTAAAGAACTACTAAACAACAGAAACGCTGAGCTTGAATTTATCTACTCACAAATTCAACACAACACGCCACGATGATATGAATTTTGAATTATCTTACGACATTTCGGCAGTGAAGTTTCATCAGTGTTCAGATCAAACGCATCTCGGTCATTGATGAACGTGAACTGGTCGATCTTGTTGCTGCTGGACAGTCAGGCTATATGAGAGCTCAAACCTGGGTGCTAAATAAAGACCAGCGATCAGTATTCGCTCAGGAAAATCATTTAGGTAGAGATGATTAACTTAAACCGTGCACCCATACTTCCTTTCCATTTGGCAGACACATCGACATATGCATATTTCAATGTTGATAGCTAAGGAGTTCAGTTCTAAAGATACAATGGATGCCAAAGATCTTGAATGCGCATGCTCATGTAGATAATGTTCTTCGTGAAGTTCTTAAAAACCAAGCACATGGGACCAAATAATTTGTTGCTCAAGTGCTGACGAGGAATGAGGAAAAGGACATGAAAACGAGAAATGGCTTTTCGTCATTGGCAGCTCTAACGGCACATAACCGCACCTGACCGTTAAGCTAATATGAACTCAAAATGACAAACACAGTTACGAAAGATGGTTTTAAAATAATAAACTAAATTTATTTTTCTAATTAACAACAACAATTTAAGAATGGATGTAGGAGTTATATGCTCTACTTCGAACCTTCAAGTCGCAGGCTACGTGACTGTTACTTGGTAAAAGATGAAAGCAACGCTTAATTAAGCCAACATTCCATTAGCCAACTTTCATTTGCTACATCCCAATTGTCAGGTATTAATGTCAGAACAGCGCCCATTTGGAAAATTAGAAGAAAAAAAATGGAGGCTGGAAAACGAACACTGTGTTTCAACACATGCATGCATATGAATTATCGGACGGGATGGACCTTGAGCATGACTGGAGTTGCTATTAATCCGTGCTTGATTTGCTCGAAGGTGAAACTCTTGGTTTAGAGACATATCATTTCACTTCACTTTCATTCTGTTCTCGACCAGCTGCGTCGCTCCCAAATGGACGCGTTCCTTTCTGCTGTTCTCGGCGACCTGACCACGAGATCCATCAGATTCTTCGCCAGCAAGATCTCCAAGCCGGATGTCCCTGACACAGAGGACCGCCTCCGGCGAGTCCTGCTCCGTGCCGAGGCCATCGTCGAGGAGGCCACGGGGCGGCGCATCACGAACGAAGCGATGCTCCTCCAGCTGGACACGCTGAGGGACGCCGTGCACCGAGGCTGCTACACCCTCGACGCCTTCAGGTACCGATCTCACGACGACGAGGAGGGCTCCTCCAACGACATGGCCGTGAGTCGTCGCTCTTCGTCTCTGCGTAGAGTGAACTCTCTGAAAAGCTTCGGGTTCTCCGGTAGACGAGACGCGCCGAGGTTGCAGAAGCTTCAGGAGGCGTTTGACGAGTTGAGCTCCGTGATCCTTGACCTGGACGAGTTCATGGTGTTCCTGATGAGCTACCCTCGCCGGTACCGTCAGCCATACAGCATGCATCTGGTTCTGGGCAACTGCATGTTCGGCAACCAGTTGGAAGCGGGGCAAGTCGTCAGGTTCCTGTTGCACTCACGACCTCATCCTCGTGGCGCCAAGGAACTGGAGGTCCTGCCGATCGTTGGTCCCGCGAAAGTCGGGAAGAGCACACTCGTCGCACACGTTTGCAAAGATGAAAGAGTCCGTGGCCATTTCACAGAAATCATCTTCTTACATAACTTCAGCTTTACAGATGATGAGCTCGCCACTTTCAGAGAAGCCTGTGCCATTAGACATCAGCATCGTGCGCCAAGCTCGAACAAAGAAGATGGGAGATCAGCAGTTGTTGTTGAGACTCAGAGGGACGTCAACCAAGACGCATGGATCGAGTTCTACTCAACATTGAAACGGTATTTACCAAACGGCAGCAAAATCATCGTCACAAGCCGCTCTGACAAGATCGTAAAGTTTGGAACGACACAGACTCTGAATCTGAAGCATCCATCCCGCGAGGCGTACTGGTATTTCTTCAAGACGCTTGCGTTTGGAAGCACGGATCCTGAGATGGATCCGAGGTTTGCATCTTTGGCCATGGAGATAGCAAGTGCGCATGATGGTACACTCTTTCGTGCGAGTATCGCTGCCTCTTTGCTCAGGGAGAACTTTGACACCTACTTTTGGTGCAAGGTTTTAGCCTTCTTGAGGCTCATCCAGAAGCCTGTCTCCAGATATGATGAGCACCCATTTACTCTTACAGACCTTGGTAGGCCTGTATGTTTTAGAATCCGCAATCCTTCCAAAGATTTCTTGATCTATCATCAGTACCATCAACGATCTTCAGAAGAGGAAGTTCCAAAGGTAAAGATCACAGATGTGCTACATGGAGATGCTAAGCCTCAAGGGAAATTTGAGGCCCTCGCATGGAGGTCTCCGATTCCGCCCTATCACAGCTATGTGTATACTTGTGAAATAGGAGAGCCAAAACCTACAGCTATCAAGAGGAAGCGATCTGTGCGAGATGAAGTCGCACTTTGTTAAATTTATAATTTTTAAACGTAGGTTGGAAGATTTCTGAAACTGTATCTGGCCTTGATTTCTGAATAGTTGCAGCGGTCAGTTTTGTAATCTGGAAGCAAAGACACAAATTGATAGAGGATTGAAAACTAATTATTGTAGTACCAAGGGAAATGTATTGAAATAAGTTTGGTTGAATCGATACGTCTTCCTTCTATTTTAAAAGTATAGCTAACTTGCTCGGCAGATTTTCTTTGATCTTGTTGACAGAATTGTTGCATAAGTATGGCGTAGTTATTCAGGACCGCCAATGTTGACTGTTATAGGTAACAACGTTCCGTTCAAAGTGCAGCGCATCAATTCCTGTCAAAGTCAAACAAAGAAAATTTTCCATCTTTTACACTTCTCATGAAAAAAATGTGTAATTTACATAGATGTTCACTGAATTGCCGATATTCATTGAATTTTTGTGCATGTTATAACAGAGTGACCAGAATGATTTTTTTTGACATATCATTTATGCTTAGGATGTGAGTCATGAATATATCCAGAAGGAGATACAAAAGAAAGATATTAATTACATGAGCGCTACACTCTCCATGTACTTCCTTGGCTATCTGTAGTCTTGTAGTGCATTCATTAGCTGTGGCAGTGCTCTGTCGAAACTATACAGGCAAATCTGTATTATCGATCACCTGACGCAGCCTGAGTAGCGCCTTCTGGTGTTCTCCCTGAGCCCAGGACGACGACAAGGGCTGTAGCAACATTGGCATGGCGGCACAAGCCGTCTCTTGAGATGTATTGAAACAGCCATCAAGCATATGATTGGCCCATGGACGAGAATGAAGCAGAGGTCGCTGGCGCATGCGTCTCTGAGCTCGCCGGATGATGCTCGACAATTCCAGACGAAGCAAGTGTCGCCGCTTCGGTCATTAAGGACGAGTCCAGGACGTGCTCCGCCAAGTGCGCGCTCCCAGCTTCCCTCGTCGTTGAGCGTCGCCGTGAAGATTTTGCTGACATGGTCTACTTCGAATCTTTAATCCACTATCCATGGTTGCTACCTGTTAAAATTCAAAAGCACCAGTTCAGTCAAGACAGTTTGCAATGTTTTTGTTTGTTGTTTTTGGCTACCCATGATAGAGTATTACTCGCTGCTATTTTAACAATTACAACAAACCTTTCAGTATTAAATATGCTAACACATCGCTTAGAATGATACAAGAAAAATCAGTGAAGAAAGAATAATAGATACCAAGGGCGATCCAACAAAGAGCAGCATCTGCACCATGCTGGCTGAACTCCTCACTAACAGATAACGCAATGGAGAAGAGGGAGTGGTGCGTGCTTCTTGTCATGTGGCAAGTCAAAAGCAACACCTGTCCGTTGCTGGTCCTGCTAGCAATTGGCAAGAAATGAGGAAGAGGAAAACAGTCAAATATGGAAAGGCAGCAGGCATCCCAAATGTCAAACATGAAACAGCATGTGCTTGTACTTTTGGATTTTTCCATTCCTTGTACTAGTAAACTCTCTCTCTCTCTCTCTTTCTGAGTTCTTTATACATCTAAACTTGGTTCAGACTTTAGAGACATCCCATTCCATTACGCTGATCTGTTCACCATCACCTCCAGCTGCTGATTCCTAAGGATAGCTCAAAATGGACATCCTCCTTTCGGCAATCCTCGGTGAGCTGACCAATAAATCCATGAACTTCTTAATCAGCAAAATTTCCAAGCCGGCAACACGGGATTTGAAGGATAATCTGCAAAAGGCTCTTCTCCGGGCACAGATCATAACCGAAGAGGCCATGGGGCGGCATGTCACAAGCCATGCCATGCTCCTCCAACTGGACAAGCTTACAGAGGCGATACATCAGGGCTATTACACGCTCGACAATTTCAGGTACCGATCTCATAACAAGGATGACGCCAAAAACCAGATCTTGAGTCATTCTTCGCCTCTGCCCAAAATAAATTCTCTGAAAGGCTTCTGTTCCTCCAGTAGGAACACACAGATTTTTGATCAAATGGAGAAGTCACTTGATAATTTGAGCTCCATGATCATTGATGTGAAAGAGTTGGTTGAGTTCTTGTCGGGCTGCCCTTGCATGTATCGGCAGCCTTACAGCATGCACATCCTGTTGGGCAATTGCATGTTTGGCCGCCAGAGAGAAGTAGAACTTGTCATCAACTTCCTGTTGCATACACAACCTCGTGAAAAATTGGAGGTCCTACCAATTGTCGGTCCTGGCAAATCTGGCAAGAGCACCCTTGTTTCCCATGTTTGCAAGGATGATAGGGTCCAAGGTCACTTCTCAGAAATCTTCTTGCATGACCGTGCTTTGGCAGGTGATGAGCTGGAGCTGGCTACTTTCATAGAAGGATGTGCAATGAAACATCAAAGTCAATCATCACAGTTGAACAAAGACAGGAGGCTGCTGTTTGTTGTTGAATTAGTTGGGGATCTCAATGAAGATGCATGGAATATGCTGTATTCTGCTTCTAAACGGTGTTTACCACGAGGTAGTAAAGTCGTAGTCACAAGCCGCTCTGATAAGATCACAAAGTTTGGAACAACACATGCTCTGAATCTGAAGCATCCATCCCACGAGGCATACTGGTATTTCTTCAAGACGCTTGCATTCGGAAGCACGGATCCTGCAATGGATCAGAGATTTGCATCTTTGGCCATGGAGATAGCAAGTTTGCATGATGGTACACTCTTTCGTGCGAGCATCGCTGCCTATTTGCTTAGGGAAAACTTTGACATCTACTTTTGGTGCAAGGTTCTGGCCTTCTTGAGGCTCATCCAGAAGAGTGTCTCCAGATATGATGAGCATCCATTTAATCTTTCAAACCTAGACAGACCTGTAAGTTTTAGAATTTCCAAAACTTCCAAAGATTTCTTGATCTGCCATCGGTACCATCAACTCTCTTCAGAAGAGGAGGTTCCAAAGATAAAAATCACGGATATGATATTTGAAAATGTTAAGCCTCATGGGAAATTTGAGGCCCTCACATGGAGGTCTCCGATACCGCCCTATCACAGCTATGTGACTACTTGTGAAATAGGAGAGCAAAAAACTACAGCTTTCAAGAGGAAGCGACCTATGCAAGATGAAGTCACACTTCCTTAAATTTTAAACGTACATAGGAGGATATCTGAAACTGTATCTGCCCTAGTTCCTGCTATTTTACATGTACATGTATTGCAGCTGTCGGGATTTCAATGGGATGCTCTGTTTCCTGACTGGCATAAAAGCACTGGGATTGTCTGTTTCTCTTTTTGTATGAGTGCAATTTCCATGTATTATACGCAAACATTCTATTTTGATAGTGCATAAAGGAGAATGGTTACAACAAAAGTGGCAGCTATCAGTTTTGTAATCTGAAGCAAAGACATGGATTGATGGACAATTGAAAAAAAAAATTAGCAGGGAAATATTTTAAAATAAGTATGACTGAATTGATACTTCTCCGGGCATGGTTGATTCCTCTCTGAAAGTGAGTTCCGCCACTGAGTTCATGGTCTTCATGTAATAGAGCTTCTGGTGATTTTGTTTAATCTGTGAGGAACTGCAACCGTATCCACAAGCAGAGTGCTGGTTTGGGCAAGGATTTGCCAGCGCGTGCTCTGTTTGGCAGCTTGAGCTGCAAATCGTTTAACATTCTCGTTTTTATTCTTGTTTGGGACATGGTTGATTCCTTTAATTCTAGAAAAAAATATTATAATGAAGAAAAATGCAAACCCGGATTCAGGATCTGAAGAAATATCTCAACATTGATGCAGTCACCCATGAAGTAAAGCTCTTAAAGATTTTATAACTGAACATAAGCCTCAAATTTAAGGTTGACCCTCATACAAGCAATAATACAGAAGTGGTCATGAAGAAAAATCAGAGAAGTGGTTAAATATGGTAACACATTGCTTAGAATGATAGAAGAAAAATCAGAGAAGAAAGAATAATAGATACCAAGGGCGATCCAACAAACAGCAGCATCTCCACCATGCTGGCTGAACTCCTCACTAACAAGTAACGCAATGGAGAAGAGGGAGTGGTACGTGCTTCTTGTCATGTGGCAAGTCAAGAGCAACACCTGTTCGTTGCTGGTCCTGCTAGCATTTGGCAAGAAATGAGGAAGAGGAAAACAGTCAAATATGGAAAGGCAGCAGGCATCCCAAATGTCAAACATGAAACAGCATGTGCTTGTACTTTTGGATTTTTCCATTCATTGGACTAGTAAACTCTCTCTCTCTCTTCTCTCTCTCTCTCTCTCTCTCTCTCTCTCTCTCTCTCTCTCTCTCTCTCTCTCTATGAGTTCTTTATACATCTAAACTTGGTAAGACTTTAGAGACATCCCATTCCATTACGCTGATCTGTTCACCATCACCTCCAGCTGCTGATTACTAAGGATAGCTCAAAATGGACATCCTCCTTTCAGCAATCCTTGGTGAGCTGACCAATAAATCCATGAACTTCTTAATCAGCAAAATTTCCAAGCCGGCAACACGGGATTTGGAGGATAATCTGCAAAAGGCTCTTCTCCGGGCACAGATCATAACCGAAGAGGCCATGGGGCGGCATGTCACAAGCCATGCCATGCTCCTCCAACTGGACAAGCTTAGAGAGGCGATTCATCAGGGCTATTACACGCTCGACAATTTCAGGTACCGATCTCATAACAAGGATGACGCCAAAAACCAGGTCTTGAGTCATTCTTCGCCTCTGCCCAAAATAAATTCTCTGAAAGGCTTCTGTTCCTCCAGTAGGAACACACAGATTTTTGATCAAATGGAGAAGTCACTTGATAATTTGAGCTCCATGGTCATTGATGTGAAAAAGTTAGTTGAGTTCTTGGCGGGCTGCCCTTGCATGTATCGGCAGCCTTACAGCATGCACATCCTGTTGGGCAATTGCATGTTTGGCCGCCAGAGAGAAGTAGAACTTGTCATCAACTTCCTGTTGCATACACAAGCTAATGAAAAATTGGAGGTCCTACCAATTGTCGGTCCTGGCAAATCTGGCAAGAGCACCCTTGTTTCCCATGTTTGCAAGGATGATAGGGTCCAAGGTCACTTCTCAGAAATCTTCTTCTTGCATGACCGTGCTTTGGCAGGTGATGAGCTGGAGCTGGCTACTTTCATAGAAGGATGTGCAATGAAACATCAAAGTCAACCATCACAGTGTAACAAAGACAGGAGGCTGCTGTTTGTTATTGAATTAGTTGGGGATCTCAATGAAGATGCATGGAATATGTTGTATTCTGCTTCTAAACAGTGTCTACCAAGAGGTAGTAAAGTCATAGTCATAAGCCGCTCTCAAAAGATCATAAATTTTGGAACAACACAAGCTCTCAAGCTAAAGCATCTATCCCGTGAGGCATACTGGTATTTCTTCAAGACCCTTACATTTGGAAGTACGGATCCTGCAATGGAACCGAGGTTTGCAGATTTAGCCATGGAGATAGCAAATGTGAATGATGGTACACTCTTTCGTGCAAGCATCACTGCCCGATTGCTTAAGGAAAACTTTGACATCTACTTTTGGTGCAAGGTTCTGACCTTCTTGAGGCTCATCCAGAAGAGTGTCTCCAGATATGATGAGCATCCATTTAATCTTTCAGACCTAGGCAGACCTGTACGTTTTAGAATTTCCAAACGTTCCAAAGATTTCTTGATCTACCATCATGACCATCAACTCTCTTCAGAAGAGGAGGTTCCACAGATAAAAATCACAGATGTGATATTTGAAAATGTTAAGCCTCATGGGAAATTTGAGGCCCTCACATGGAGGTCTCCGATACCGCCCTATCGCAGCTATGTGAGTACTTGTGAAATAGGAGAGCCAAAAACTACAGCTATCAAGAGGAAGCGATCTATGCGAGATAAAGTCACACTTCCTTAAATTTTAAACTTTAAACGTACATAGGAGGATTTCTGAAACTGTATATGCCCTTGTTCCTACTATTTTTACATGTACATGTATTGTAGCTGTCGGGATTCAATGTGATGCTCTGTTTCCACTTCTGCACTTGACTGGCATAAAAGTACTGGGATTGTCTGTTTCTCTTTTTGCATAATACAATTTCCATGTATTATACGCAAAAGTTCTCTTTTGTTAGTGCATAAAGGAGAATGGTTACAAGAAAAGTAGCAGGTATCAGTTTTGTAATCTGAAAGCAAAGACATGGATTAATGGACGACTGAAAATATTTAGCAAGTGAAATAGTTTAAAATAAGTACGATTGAATTGATACTTCTCCGGGCATGGTTGATTCCTCTCTGAAAGTGAGTTCCGCCACCGAGTTCATGGTATGAATGCAATAGAGCTTACTTCTGGTGATTTTGTTTAGCCTGTGAGGAGCTGCAACCGTATCCACAAGCAGGGTGCCGGTTTGGATGAGGATTTGCCAGTGTTTGCTCTGTTTGGCAGCTTGAGCTGCAAATCGTTCAGCATTTTCGTTTTTATTCTTGTTTTTAATAAATTGGGACATGGTTGATTCCTTTAATTCTAGAAAAAAAATATTATAAAGAAGAAAAAATGCAATCCCTGATTCAGGATCTGAAGAAATGTCTCAACATTGATGTCATCCAAACGTAAAGTTCTTAAAGATTTTAGTGATAACAGAGCATCAATGTTTTCAAGTCGCCCGGTCATTCACTGGGGCAGACCAGGCGACTAATCACGATTAGTCGGCGACCAGGACGACTAATCGAGCCTGGTCGTCCTAGTCGTCCAGGTAATCATCCTAGACATTTCAGGACATATATATACTATATAGTATACATAATAAAGTAGGAAAAGGAAAAGGAAGAGGAAGCAGGCAGGAAAGGGAAGAGGAAAATGTATGGCTGAACATTGTTAGATTAGGATTTCATCCTAGAGGTGCAAGCCAATAGTGAGTAAAACTTCAGGAATGAGGGCAGTGGCGGTGGCAGGTGGTTGGAGTGTTGCTTGCTGCTGTGGGTTTGGTATATACTAGAACTAACCCTAGCAGTCCCAAGTTTAAGCCCATTTGAAGCCCAACAAGGCAGCAGCGGACTGGTCGTTCCACCCTCTAATCAGACGACTAATCATGATTAGGCGACGATTAGTCAGACGACCAGATGATTAGTCGGACTAATCGGGTTGCTACCCCTAGTCGAGCTCAAAGAACCGATCAGGCCGACTAATCGCGACTAATCACTATTAGTCGGATGACTTGAAAACATATTGTGAACATAAGCATCAAGTTTTAAGGTTGACCTTCGTAGAAGCAATAATAAAGAAGCGGTAATGAAGCGCCAAGACATGAATTCACTAATACCATATGCAGAATGCGCAAACAAAAAAAGAGTGAAAGAAAAGAGTACAGAGTACACAAAAGACAAAGTGGGCCCAAATATATATTTTTTTAACAATGCTTTGAGACCAAATATCTACTGGACAGCAAAATTGAAGCTAAGAATTTACCTGACGGGCAGAAGCTTTTGAAAAATCCTTGACGGGAGTAAGCATGTAGTGTTGTTTAGAGCTTCTGCCATGTTTATAGCAAGCACTACTTTCCGATCGTTAGGAGGTGGCTCTGGCAGGCGGAGCAACCTATGACAAGATGCACATGTGAACACATTAGCGAGAACACCAGCAGCTGGGTGGTTCTGAAGCTGGGGAGGATGACCTGAAGTGCTCACGCAGGCTTGAAGTGGGAGTCGGACTTGAAGATGGAAGAAAGGTACAGGAGCGCGCCCGGCCGCACGAGACTCCCAGCAGTCGTCCGAGCACGCCCCACGAGCGTCGCCACTCGCTAGCCCTCCACCACCTGCACTCGCGCGCGCAGCCGAACGCTGGAGCGCCCGCCTCCGCAGCCGCACGCACGCCTGCCTCTTCCGCGCGCCCGCCGGAGAACTGGGCCGCAGATTGAAGATAGGCCAGGGGTTCGCTGGTCTTTTCTTAATTGATTTCCCTCTTCTCTCTTTAAATTTTTTATTTTTTATAATTATAAATTAAATTTATATCGTTATAATTTTACAAACTTTTAAATATATTATTAATAGAATAAAATATTTTAAACTTCAAATTATAATAATATATATTAAATTAATTAGGTAAAAAAGCAATTATTATCCCTGTTAAAGGAGTTATCATCACTCATCGTGGCTCATCTCGTCCCTTGAAGCTATGTTCCCTCCCAATGGCGCAGAGCGCCAGCGACGGCGAAACCGCCGCCAAGCGCTTGAAGGCCTCCAACGACGACGCCGCCGGCGACCGGCTCAGCGCGCTCCCGGACGACGTGCTGGCCCTCATCCTGCTCAGCGTGGACACCCCGGACGCCGCGCGGGCCAGCGTGCTCTCCCGGCGCTGGCGGCACGTGTGGACGCTCCTCCCGTCGCTCACCTTCTTCTTCGCCCACGATTCGCAGTCGCAGCACTGCATCCGCCGCGCGCTCTCCGCGAGCGAGGTGCCTCTGCGCAGCCTCCTGGTCGCGGTGCCGGACCCCTCGCCGGAGTTCCTGGCGGCGTGGCTCCCCTTCGCCGCGCGCCGGGTGTCCGGTAAGCTGCTCCTTGTCAATTTCGTTCCGGGGAGGAGAGACGCGGACGATGCGAGCGCCGAGGCGGATCGGAGGGGCACCTTCGCGCTTCCTTGCTTCGAGAAGGCCACCTCGATCTGCATCAATGTAGGGTTTATCGGCCTCTCCGTGCCGCCCGCCGGCGTGTTCGCCCGGCTAACGGATCTTAGCCTCAGCAGTGTCCGGTTCCACGGCCCGGGCGACCTCGGGGATGTTGTGTCCTCGCCACGGTGCCCGTGCCTGGAGAACCTCACCCTTCGCGATGTCTTGGGGCTGGATCGTATCACCATCAATTCTGAGTCTCTCCAGCAGCTAGAGCTTAAGAATCTCCGTGATGTGCAGCAGATCACCGTTGTGGCGCTAGCGCTTAAAGATTTAACTATGCTGCACTGCTATATCGATTACCAGAATCAGCCTGTCGTCAATATCTCAGCTCCTCAGCTGACATCGCTCAAGTGGCTGGATGCATATGATCCAAGCTCCGTCCATCTCGGCTGCATGAAACAACTCCAGACGATGTGCACGTACTTTTTTGTGTATGGACTAGAAGAATTTACGCACAATCGTGCTTGTCTTATGCTCTTGCCGCAGTTTAAGGCCATCGAATACCTTGTTCTCTCACTGAGCTATCTTCCGGTGAGCTCACTTCAACTCTTGTTTAAATTGTCAGTGTGCCCGTGTTTTACTTTGATGGAACATGTTTGAAATTGATCACCACTATTAATCCAAGTATGATTAGAAATTGAGTCTCTGCTGTTATAGCACGTTAGGCATAGTAAATTTTCTTTTCTTGAAAAGCATAGCTTAACTATAGCACTGAAACAATTGCCTTGATCTGGTAACATTTACATAAGTGTCTTGTTTGAACAGATTGTTACATTGCTGTATAAGATGATATTATCATTCAATTTTCATGAAAAAAATTCTCACTTCATTTGCTTTGCTTAAGTACATTCAGTATTGCTGCAAGCACTTAATATCACTCCTTTTTAGTTTTTTTTTTTAGAAATGTGATACAAAGTAGTTTGTACAGATTTAACATTACAACTCTAAAGCTGCTGGGTTATAATATCCATATTCTGCGTGTTGGCAGAGTTGGTCAGCTTTAATATTTAAAATATTAAATGCTTCTGTCTCTTTCCACCTGTCATGTGTATAATCCCTTTTCTTGTGGTATTTGATGGATGCACAGGTGGTAGATAACTTGCAGTGCTTGATGGAAGATATTACAGTGCTCCCTAAAGTTGAATCTTTGCAACTGAATGTAATGGCAAAGTGGCATGCCTTTGGGGCCTGCTCATTCCATATTCTCAGGATCTGTTCTGGTATAAACCAGCTAATACTGGTTTTATCTTCTCCTTTTGAGTTGGAGGTAAAGCTCTATATACAATAATTAGGTTACCAGGGAAGTAACAGAAAGGCAACAAATTTGCATTTCTTGGCTCACCAAGGACTCATCTACCAGTGGCCCTAGGCTTTAGTTGCATATATTGATTTTTGGCTGATAAAGATTGCTTCATTGCAAATATTGTTTCTTAGATAGTGTGAGTATTTTCTAAAATACGTGTCTGTGGACATTAAGTTGACTGAATTGTTGAATTGGGCGCTATCTTTGTAACAAAAATAGGATTTCCAGCTTTGTTTCAATACTGGAAAGTGTAGATACTTCAAAAACTTGCATAGAATGAATTCTAGTCTCACGCATAGTTTTTATTATTATTGTTGTTGTCTGTGTTGCCTACTGCAACTTCTCCACATGGTGCAATATAGATTTATGATGGGAAGAAGCTGAGTTTTTCACTGCAAGCTTATAATTTTTGGTCTTTTTTTTTCCCTTTTTACACCTTCCAATAATATTTGCTGATAGATCACTTGCTCCTGGTTTCAGGAACCGTCTGCATGCTCAACAAATTGCATTTGTGATGAGCCAGTAAACTGGAAAATCGAGGAGATCTCGTTGAATTACCTCAAAGAATTAGATATCATAGGGTTTAGAGGATCAGAACATGAAGTTGCATTTGTGAAGCGACTACTCAATTGGGTGCCAGTGCTTAAAACGATGACATTGACTTTCAATCGATCAGTCACTGAAAATAAGGCAAAGGAGGTGTACCAGATGTTCTGAGGCTTCCGTATGCCTGGTGTATGGATGGAATTTTACATTTATCGGAAATTCAGAAAGGTGTTATATACACCCGAAGACTAAGTTACCAGGTGGCCGGCCACATTAAGCGCCAGACTTAATTTCTGTGTTTTTTTTTTTTTGATACACATTGTTTCAGTTGCTTTTTGTCTTGTTTCACATGTGACCTTGAGCATTATGTACACTGCCTGGAATCTGATAATTTTCAGTTCTCTCACTTTTTTGTCACTCAAAGATATGAATCTTACCAAGTTATTGTGCTCCTTGTTTCAGGCACAAACTGCTAGTTGCATCTCAGCATCTGTGATCAGCCACCAGAATGGAAGACAGACTGACAGACAGGAACTTTTGTTGAATCACCTGGAAGCAGTAGAAACCAGTGACTTTTGTGTTTGTGATCGGAGCATGCTTTGGCGAATCTTATTCAGCCAGGCGACTGTACTAAACGCACTAACTGTGACATAGACATGTTCTGTCGCCAAAACTGTTCTTTGTTCTTGATCATTCTGAGCCATGCAGGCATGCAGTTGTGACTTGTATTTGTACAAGGCGTGTACTTGTATGCAAAAGGCAATTTCCCTATTCTTGTCCATGCAGGCATGCGCTCGTCTCGCAATTTACTAAGCGCACGTTAGCGCTGCCTAATTCTACTTTGGCTCAATATCCTATGCCTTAAAAAGTGTTGGATGTGTGCATAAACTTGTTGATTTGTTATGACATCTTATTTTGCATACATTCTTTTCTACATGTGGATTTTAAAATGATGATTTAGGTCTCTCCGTGTAAGCTTGGACAATGTAACGCTATATGTGGATTGTGTATAAGATAAAGCCGCTGGCTAGATGACACATGGCACGAGTCTTATAAATTATCAAAGACCAACCATTAAAGTCCTTGAAAAAATCTTCTCTCCTCCTAAAACACACAACCCACCTGCGCTAAACGGCATCAGGGATTGGGGTTAGCATAGGCCCATACCAGCCCATCGTAGGTTGCCCATTTGGGCCATCGTCTCAGCCCAGTTAGATACTTATGAGTGGGTCGCAAGGCTTCGACAGGCCGTGCACAAGGAGGGCTCAGCCCACTTTACCGTTCGTGCGTGTCCCTCTATATTTCTGACAGCCAACTCGGCTGCTTTAAAGTGATGGAGAGAAAAATGTGTAACCGATCCACTCTTAAAAGTGAGAGTATATCAGCGACAAGAAGAATATTCAGAGCAGTTCACAACTTGACCCACGCACGCGCGCATCATCCGAGAACGATTCCGCGTTCACCATCGGAACTGGATCCACCCTTCTCGCGCGCCAAAATTCCTGCTGAAAGTTCTAGTGATAGCAGTCCAAAGAGTGACCTAATACGGTCGAGTTTTCAGAGCCTGCTGGTGCTGGCGGTGCGATTTCCAGCTCGATCGATCGATCTCCGTTTTGACCGAGTGAAACTGCATTGCAGTCAGGTCGACGGTGACGACGACGCAGGGCACTGGGTGATTATGTTTACAGCCACTTGTTTGACCGGCGGCGACAACGACACCGACGTTGCTAGTGTTGCACTAATTACCAATTGCCATGCAAAGCAACGCGCAATCGATCTCTCCATGCACGCAGCGGTCTCCATGGGAGCCTGCCCGGCAGGGCCGGTGCACGCCAAGAACGCTCGCCGGGACAGGGTCGGTCTGCGTGGTGCAGAACTAAAACCCGTCTCGGTGAGGTTCTTGGCGCGCCGCGCCGCGTTTTCAGGCTCCAACATTATCAGTTTCTTGGCGCCCGGCCGGGGTGGGGTGAAAGAAGCTGCAGTTGTGATCCTGCGCCTTCGGGATATAAGAAACGGATATGCTCTTGGTGCCGCCTTGCCGGTTGGCAATAACTATCTTTAGCTGGTTCTTCTTTTTCTCTTCAGGAAGAGGGGTGAGCAGAGTGTAGTTTGTTGCAGGATTGCTGGACCACCTCGACCAAGTTCCAAGAAAAGATGATATAGCACAGTCCAAAAGTCTTAATTAATTCGGTGTCCGAATACGAGCAAGATCGTTTCTTTCAGCTGGATCGCATCAAATTTGCTAACCAAATTACCAAATGGTAAAGAAAACGATCACATCAGAGCACCAGCTGAATCTTAAACTGTTCTAGTACTGTCCACGAAGAACAGCAGAAACACTTTATTCAGATCAAGAGCACAGGAACGGTAGGGGTGAATTCGACAAAGGTGCTTCATATATATAGGTGAATTCCTCAGGGCGAAAACTGTAGCTCTGCCCGAAACAACTCCGATTAACAAGCCGCAAAACCGGAACTAATAGTATCGTCTCTTTCGATGTGTACATATCTCGACGCGCGATCACGAACAGTTTCATCTCGAGCACGCAAGGCTCGATCGATCCAGTCCTCAGTATACGGATAACTACACTAGAGTCGCCTCCTCGATCCCTTCTTCCTCAAGCTGCAATCAGCGGCGGCATCGCCGCGCGACGATCCGTCCGAACCTGTCGAGACTGACGACGATCATTTCCAGCCGTCGCTCTCAGACCTGCCGTCCTCCTCCTCGCAGCTGGCCGTGGCCGCCGTCGACGAGACGGCGACGCCCGCCGAGGTGGAGAAGTGGAGGGGGCCCTGGGGAGACCCGGACTGCGAGCTGCTTTGCTCCTGAGGGATCCAGAGCCCGCCCACGAGCACGATCGGTTGGCTCACGACGGTGGAGCCAGCGGGCGTCCTCCGGTTGTGCAGCCGGTACTTCTGAACAGTTGCGCGGCACGGATTGATCATGTTAGATCTACTGTTCATCTTGTCACGATTCCCGAAACAAGAGTGGAAGTTCTTGGGAGGGATGGAGTGGACTGAACGAAAGAGTTGCGGCTCACCTGGAGATGGCTTTTCACCTCATCGTTTGTCAGGCCCTCCACCTTCATCAGCTCCCTGATCTGCTTTGGTGTGGCGACTGCAGTCACGTCAGGAGGAAACAATCATGTGAGCACTCACTAACTTGATCATGTTTATTTACAACAGTATGACATGAAAATGACAAAGAACTGCTTTTTCCCTCTCCTATCTACAGGGGGAAAAATCGAAGAGAACAATCGCTCACCTTGCGGGCCACCGAGCTGATTCAAGGCGGCGACGAACTGGCGGTGCAGCTCCGGCGACCAGCACCGCCTCGACTTCCTCGCCTGCTGCTGCTGCTGCTGCTGCTGCTGTGGTGGAGGTGTTGTCTGCTGCGGTTGACGCTGGAGGCCGCTAAGCGCAGGGCCAGACGGCACCATGGCGGCCGCCCTCGCCGCCGCCTGCGCGAATCCGAGAACCTGGCGGTTGCTCTTATCAGCGGCGCCGGCCGGAACGCTCTTGACCGCCGGCGGGGACAGCGGCGACAGATCCGGGGGCGTCCCGACGCCCGCGGCCTTGTCGTCGTTTCTCAAGCACGGACGCCCGAACGCCGGCGCGCCGGAGCCCACGGCCTTGAACGGCGTGAACGCGCCGCCGCAGGACTTGGGCTCCGACGACGACGAGCTCGTCCTCTTGTCTTGCTTCTGCGATCGCGAAGCTCAGACCTTTAGGCCACCGACGCACTCGAATTGCACAGAACCTAGAGTACTATCCCGACTGAGCCACCGAATCGTACCTCTGTTTCTGCAGCATCACGGCCGGAACCGCCGGTCCAGAGCTGCGCGGTGCTCATCCACTTGCTCTTATCGCCGGCCTCGTCCTCCTTCCGATCATTCCTCTTCTTCTTCTCCGCCTCCTCCTTCATCACATCGATCACTGCACAGACACACCACGCCACCGAATCAACAATCGCCACACAACAAGGGAAAGGAAAGGCACCACAGACAGACACGAAAAGCAGAACAAAAATAAAAGAGGAGGCTTTCTAGTTTCTAACCGTCGGCGAGGAGTCGCGCGCAGATCGGGAGCTCCCGCCTGAAGACCTCGATCTTGCCCCGCTCTTCCTCGAGCCGGCGGATGTACGCGTCCATGTCCGACGCCGGCGGCGCGTTCTTGCTCTGCCGCATGGCCCTGGCGGCGAAGTGCCTCAGATCCAAGCTCAAATCGGCGCCCATCCCGATCTCTCCGACGTCGAGCCCCATCTCGCATGCACCGAGCACCCGGGCGAATGAATGGAATCTTGCAGTTTGTGTGAGGGGGAATCGTGAGAATTGCAGGAGGCAGGAGGAGAATACGAGGGCATATATAGAGCGGGCACGCAGAGGAAGGGAAACGAAGGGAGTGGTGGTAGCAGAAGAATCTCCGGTTGCGTTCACGAGTTTTCACATCGCTTCTCAAGGGCAGGGTGGAAATATACGCAAGAAACCCTGCTTTATCTTGTTTTCTGTATAAAGTTTATGCACAAGCATCTGCCTTTCTTTGGTTATTTGTCAATTTCCGGCTTTCCTAACCTTCTGACCGTTTAATTTTGGTAGTATTATTTCTAAGAGATTAAAACTGAAATTATAGCTAGATTTTTGAAAACTTGGAAGCATAATTAGAAGTTTTTAACCGACATGTGAAGCTCACCCTATACTACATAGTCCTGTGCACAGGGTCAATGAAATGGTTGGAAACCAGTCGGTTTTCGTGAGAGTTTTTATCCAAAACCAAATATGCTACGGTAGCAAAAAGGTAAACTGACCCGTTTCACTAGCTAGTCAACCTGTTTTCTGCTTCATTGATGTCCGTTTCATCGGCTAGCCAGCCTGTTTTCTACATCATTAATCTCCATTTCACGGGCTAACCGACCTGTTTTCTGCATCATTAATGTTCTTTTCATCAGCTAGCCGGCTTGTTTTCTGCATCATTGATAACCGTTGGTTCGCGGTTTTTAAACTTTGACTGTGCATCACTAGCTTGCAATGCAAAGATAACACAACTTTAGTTGTAGGATATGCCGGTCATCATTTCCTCGCAAATAGAATCATTCCATGCAACAGGACAATTTAAAACTTCATCACGAATTACCACTCTTGGATGTGTGAGAACACAAGAATTGGTGCCCTTCGTCTATTGGGGCGGGTGACATCATTTCGATGTGGCATATTCATACGGGGGTTGGAATATCCTTGTTTACGGGGTGTCTTTTGTTAGGAAAGTGCCTTCAAATTTGTATCCGTCTATTTCTTTTCAAGTATAGAATAGCTGTAGGTAGTGTGGTGTCACCCCCACTAGGGGGCTATCTTGTGCAGCTAATATTCCAGAAATTAAGAAGGGAGAAAAAAAAGAAACAAAAGACGGTGTTAGATCTTCGTTGTGCTATCTTGTGTGAGAAATCAATGGGTGTGTTCGGTTCCACTTATTTTGGCTGTTGCTGGGCTGTGGAGCGCATCTACAGCTGGAAAACACCAGAAACTAACTCATCCGCTGTTGTCGAGCAGCTGAAAAACAACGCAACAATCAGTAGCAAACGCGTCCAATGTGTGCTAATTTTTACCTGGAAATTTTACGTAGCATCAGGTTTGTGTATACGTTTGAAAAAAGGAAAAAAAAAGAGTTAAAAAAAACAGAGTTTGGTGTTGCAAGCGACAATGGAAGCTAGAGCGAAATACAGTGGAGTACTACTATAAAATAGTGGGATTCTTGGAGGATATGCCGTGCGATTTGGACGGCTGCTGGTTCAGATTCCGATGCCCTGATTATTTTTTTCTTGGTGAATCCTCCAATCCAGCGCACCGATTTTTCTGCTGTTTCCTTACTTTAGCCGGTGATGGTGATGGTGATGGCGATGGAGATGAAGAGAGAAAATGGAAATATTCTCTCTATAATTGCACCGATGCGCTCTATGCTAGGGGCAGAGAAGAGCAGGAGTAGATTCTTTTCCGTGGCAGTTTCGTAATAGTTCTCTCTCTACATCTATTTGTACATATACATATGTACTATACACATATATACGTGGCATGGTACAGCACTACAGCACGCCTGCTTGTAGTACGTACGAGTACATTTTTTTTTTCTCTTTATGTGAATTATACACGTATAGTACAGATCGTACAAACCATTAGGCCATCAATAACTCAGATCCTAGCTACGGAGTATAGCCATTGATGATCGATCCATGCCTCCATGGATTGTTATTTCTACGGAGAAGGTTCTCCGACGTAACTCTACAGTCTCTACTGGATGAGCAGCTCGCTGCTCCTGCAATTAATGCACCGGAAACGCAACGCCTGTAGCTGCAGCGGTGGAGGTGGCGACGTGGACGCGTCGGGCACCGGACAGAGAGAGATCTAGAGAGAGAGAGAGAGGTGACGGACTGATGGGGCACTCCCGGCGGTTCGCCGCATCGCATCCGTGGCGACGCCATGCCGTGACCCGCCCCACAGGGCATCGAATCTTTTCTTGTCTCTTTCCTCCGCGATAACCCTCATCTCCTTCCTTCCTTCCTTGCGCCAACCTTAGCTTGCCACGAGATTAGTCATTAGTGGTGGCTTTTTGCTGTTGGAAGAGACGGGGGAGGAACCACAGATATGCACTCCTAGGAGGCTAGGAGAGAGAATATTGCCACCACGCTCTTCCGATCCGATCCTTGAGAGATAAGCTAGAGAGAGAAAACGAGGTGAGCGGAGAAGTCATCGTACCTGCCCTCCCTTATCCATCCATCCACTGCCTAGCTACAAGATGTTGACATTGGCCATCAGCGAGGACAAGCCTGAGATCATCGATCGTTCTGTTTATTTTCCCATATGTCATCTACAAGTGGGATGTTTTGCAGTATATAAATGATGTATATACACCAAAAAATTTTGGTTTATCGGCCATGAATGAGGAGTATTATGTGCTGTTTAAAACATATGAACTCTATTTTCCTTTCAAAAAGAAGATGAATTCTGTTCTTTTGTAACCTGTTGCTGTTATAAATTATCTAAAAGGTCGCTCGCCCCCAAACGACATGGAAATAGGATTTTTCTTCTCTTGTGACTCTAAAGAGCAAGTAGCTGTGGCACCGGAATTTTGCGTTTAAATTTTATGACCTCTCTGCAACTAGTTTAGGGAGAAAATGTATATAAAACCAAGCTGATACTGTATAAGCTAGTAGTAAGTAAGAAAGAAGCCAGTACTGACCGTATGCGCATTTGGGGGCGTCTCCCAACCAAAACCAAAAGAGAGAATCCTGGACAACATGATGGTATCTTACTATCACCACCCTTTCAAAGTGGTGGATTCTAAGGCAAGCAAAGTTGGGATATGATATGATATGAGCACTTTGGAATTTGGCTGTATGCAGTGGATGGCTGGCTCAGGAATCTCTCCCATCGCACCACCAAAAGGCAGCACTTTAGAGATTAAGGGTGCGTGTTTCTGGACGGCCACGCCCACAGGAAGGTTAATCAGTAGTGGTGCATTAGATTCCCACTGATTACTTAACATTTAGCTGATTAAAGCACCTTTTTAGATCTGTGATGCCAATTGCAGTGACAATGCATGTATGCACGGATGATCAGGAGCCAGTGGTTTTGATGCCCCCTCCTTTGCTCTGATGGCAACCTTTGGATTGCACCTGTATGGTTGGTCCCTTTCTTGCTATCTACTCCAGCGCAGAGCTAGGATTCTCATCTCTCTTCTCTCGATCGGTCCACATGAACGACGCAACAAAGAGCAGAGAGTGATTCAGGCTCCTAATTCAACTAACACCGTATGTATCGGAAATAAATAGGAAATTCCACGAGGAAAGAAAAATGTTAAAAACTTGCCGACAAATTGCCTTTCCTTGTTCATTGGCGATCGATGTAGACTGCACGTCCGTGTTCTTTTTTCCTTTTTTCTGATGAGTCATGATTCATGATTCATGAACCCCATATATAATTGACCAGTATACTCCACCACCTAATAATGCTCACAAGTCGCAATTAAAGCCTCCTGGAATATTCATCACCAATGAACGGATAGTTCAGAGGACGGGATCCGAAATTCCAACGAAATGAAGAATGGACTCGATCTTGCTGGCTGCCCAATTGCCAGTGGCCAGGATGTGGTGGTAGTTGGCAGCTGGGTGTACTGCTAGAGTATTGCGTGTGAACAAAACCAGGAGCAACGTCGTACTGTCAGCCTCGTGCTTGTTCGTTTCTTGAGGACACCGCATGGGATTTTCCATTCAACGAAACAGGTCACGGCCACATGCGATCAAAACGGCTCCTCGGCGCCTCGAGAGGCAGGGGTATCATCTCATGAATCTGGCCTCTCCGAGCTAATTTAATAGATTTGCTTGTGTCTCGTACGACTCGATCGGTCGTACTCATGCGATGAGGACAGAAGCTTCGCGTTGACAGCTATGGCCATATGATAATCTGTAGGTGCAGTAGTACATTTACTCGTCGGTCTCGCTGATTCTGCAAGTTTTTCTAGGGCCATGCGTAGGACCTCGTGGTATATACTTTGGGGAGGTTCATCTCCACTTAGTTTAACACTGGCGGCATCGCTTTGATGCTTGACAAAGAACCATCGTTAGATTCACGGCATCATCAGCGATCGACTAATTATCCGTTCAACAGAGAGCAATCTTTTTTATTTGTAAATCGTTTTTATTTATTTACCACACCTAATAATAATTTTGGCAGTTTGGCAGCATCATTTGTTTTAGGTACATTTGCTGATGAGTCATCAGAAGAACGAGCTAGTACTATATGACAAGAGAGCTAAACATAGTTATTAAAAATGTAATCCGTCTACTTACCACTGGCCCCTGACTGGGCGCCAGATTCTTCGTCCCACAATCTGATGCCGAGCTAAGCCGCCCTTTGTCCCATGCATCGGAGGATCTAACGAAGAGATGCCTCTTCCAGACTTAATTTACTACTAACCCTCAGCATCAGCAGCAGCTTGGCCTTTGGAACCCCATAGAGTCATTCTCCCTTCGCCGATGCCCGTGTTGACCGGCCGGGGCGCCTAATGAATGAATCGCGTTCTTAATTAAAAAAAAAACTGATGATCACGATGCGAGATTCTGCACAGCGACAAGGTGATAATTTACAAGATTATATCCTAGGATCTCGAGAATATCTCGGGAAGATTCGACGCGAGGGTTGGCCAGCGAGGATAGATTAGAAGACGATGATGATGATGACGACCAAGCATTGATCAGCTTAGTTAATCTAATTTATGTGATCAAGGAATTCTGGCCCCTCTGACCGACGACCATGGCGCATATGTACATCTTCCTTTTATAAATTTCTTCCTCTTCGATCCGTGCGAGTACTAGGGTTAAGTAAACGTCGGTTTCAGAAAGATGGTTTCGCGGGCTGCACTTGTTAATTGCCTTCTTCTGACACGTGTTTGGACTTTCTGGGTTCATTTCGTTTCATATCGTTTGAAGATCCATATCTTTGAAAACGGCTTTGTAATCTTGTTGAGTAGTACGTGAAACAGCGAATCAGCGATAAGGATGAATTCTTCTGTTGTGAAATAAGGCTTTGCTCTTTTTTCCAAGATGTGCTCTATAAATTAAACAAGTGGGATTAGCATGGTAGAAAACTGGAGATTCCCTCTAGACAAGCTGAGGTAGTAGCTCAAGGATGCATTCAGCCCTGAATTTAAACCTCATAGCGTCCATGTGCATTCCTATTTTGGCTTACACCTAAACTGAACCGCTGTCACTAAATTTATCTGCACACAGCTCATGCAAATGGCAACTACTACTATATTGACTGGACCACAGAGTAGAGGAAAGAAAAGGACATTTGACTGTAAATACTCACAGATGTGCTATGTAATTTAAACAAGTAGGATTAGTATGGTAGAAAACTGGAGATTCCCTCTAGACAAGCTGAGGTGGCTCAAGGAACAATTAGGGCTGCATTCAGCTATGACTTTAACCCTCATAGCGTCCATGTGCATTCCTGTTCTTGCTCACACCTAAACTGATCCACTATCCCAACATTCGGCTTATTTCTATGCTTCACAGTAGTTGCAAAGGTCACGCAAATTGTAGCTAGTATTATATTTACTGGACCACAGAATAGAGGAAAGAAAAGGACGTTTGACTGTAAATACTCACAGATCACCTCATTTCTACTCACAAGAGAACTGCCCTTGTCCTAAAATACTGTGTTACTAACAATGTTTGTTTGTCCTAAACAATATTGGTGGACCAGGCCCACGCCAACAGGTCTAATGTTAAAATATCGATTGACTTTGCACAATGTCATGTCGTCATCAACAGGACCCAACTAATGTGTCCTTGGCTTAACAAAGGTTTACCGAGAGCCATGTTGATCGATCTAAGCATGCGAAGAGGCCAACTTGAACCCAGGGGTGGGGAGAAAGGCGGTACTGTTCCAGGCTTCTTTCCTGCAGTGGTGATCTTTTTGGCTTTTGCTGGCCGGAAAACGCCATCGATCAAATCTCCACGAACACACCAAATCAAAGCAACACACACACACAATGCGCTTTACGATCAGTTTATCAGTTTATCCTGTCTGATGCGCAAGAAGCCTACTCTGCCTGACCTTCTGCTACCTCCGTACTGTATAGCACACCATTTTCTACTCTATCCGATTTCTGGTCCCCCATTGTTTTCAGTTCTGGACTGCAATGGCACAAACTTTCTGATTGATGTACTCGTAGGTGCGCCATAGTTAGCCTAGAAATGTCAGCATGTCATAGGGAGATGAGCCCGGCCACGGATCGGTCCATCCAACCAACTCCACCTGAAAACGTGCCTGTTTCTTTCAAGGAAAAGCGGTGAGCAGGTTCAGAGAAAGGTCTGGTTCTTCCTACTACGGTAAAAGGTAATCAGGGACAGAGATAACACGAGCATATGGATGAGGAATGGGTGCAAGGGAGACTCAGATGCCCTGGAGCAGACGGTGACTGATAGATACTGTACTCACCTACTGGCCCACTAGCCCCAAGGCCATAGCAGAAGAAGGAGATGAATTGTTCAGTTCAGACTTGAGACACTGAGATGCCAGATTCAGAAGTGGACACGACCGGCTGCAGCACAGAATCGAGGCTGTAGAATTTGATACTTCGCTTGCTGAACCGCGTTGTGGTGGTGCTCATGCCAACTTGTGGGGGGGCTGAACCTGTTCCATGGGCAGGTCACTATCGCGGTGAAAACGGCACCACAAATTTCAGCAGAGCAGAGCAGAGCGGATCATCACTGATCACCGCCAGTTGTGATCCAAGCAGAAGCAAACATATCTGGAGCGTATCCGGGAAACGTCAGTGATGGTCGTGAGCCGCTGGCTTCACCGACCACTTGCACGCAGCAACAAGCGAGGAAGAATTTCCTCACTTTGTTTTGTCGTTTTGGATGACAGGAACGGCGCGGTGATTCGCGTTCTGGAACCTGAGTTCGTTCGGAATCTTCTCCGATCTCCGGTGACACGGACGCCCGCTAGAATCCACCGGCTGCTCACAGCGACCCGACCTCGACGTCGTGGTCGTGATTGCAACCCCCATTTAATTTTGTTGGTTCCATCTTCTTTCTTTTTTATTTTCTGGAAAGATTTTGATTTTGTTCTGGAAGAAGGCAACCTTGTGTGTGGATTGCATCGGTTCCCATGGATCCTTTGCTCCCCGTCCATTCCACTTTCCCTGCGGCAAGCCGGCGACGAGACGAGGGAGAATCTTTGCATCTCAAACAAAACGAGAGGAGAGGACGACGCCGCCATTGCCTGCTGTCCTGTGCGTCAGTGCGTGCCTTGACCACGAGCTGACAGTGGCCGACCGTGCACAGTCGAGTTCTGCGTGTGTGGAGCGGAGAACTCGTCGCTGTCTCTGATGGAACGGCGGCGAGCAGATTCATGCAATTCACCTTCACCGTCGACTCGCCGCGGCGGCACCTCGGTCAATCCGTTCACAACGGAGCCTCTTCGTTTTCCTGCGAGGAGGAGAAGATAAGATGGCCCGGACGATTGGGCTCGATGGCATGTCACGGCCCATCGTGGTCTGTTTCGGTTATTAGGCCTGAGGACGGGAAGCTAGCCCATTCGGCCTAGAGGAGTGCTCCCACAGTGATAGTCTCTACACCGACGGCCTTCAAAAGAGTTTCCTAAATCGGTCCTATTTTGAGATTAAAAATAGAACCAATTTTACAAAGTTGAAAAAAGAACAAAATTGGTTCCATTTTATTGCTGCCTTTTATTAGTATGGTTCATTGGAAGCCTAAGTGCTCACTTAGTGTAATGAACGGTTGTGTACATCCTTTCTAGGACGCCACGTGAGTCGTGACGACTCATTCAATTTTATCGAATTTCATCAATCGTGCCACGGCCGACTCAGCTCCAATTTATTGAATTATTTTGGGTAGGTTTTTTTTCCCCTGTATTTATCTGAATCCAGAACATAAATGCACAGTGCACAAATATACTAGGGTCCATAATAATACAAATATACTAAGAGTCCAGAGAAGGACCAAAAAGGAGTGAGCAAGAAACGCAGCGTCGGCATACTGCACACACATTCTGCAAGACCGCAACCCGACTGAAACAACAATACTCCTAGACAGTGACCTGAAATGAGAAACCCACAATTCCGATGGATGCCAGAGGAAAGGTGCAAAAGACATCTGTCCAAAGAAAGCATGGCGTTAGAAACAGATATCTGTTGCACTATCAAAGAAAATGCTTGCATATGTAACATATGAAAAACATGAGACTGCAAGTGCCAAGGTATCAAGTTTAGAATCATTTAAACTAATCAGATAGAAGGAAATAATCAGCAAGGATTTGATTCATACTTATTAAAACTGGTAATGTTCTGGGTCTTTCGAAAAAAAAAGATTCATACTTACAGAGAGGAACAAAAAGAAGATACACTCCCCACAGAATGACTGAAGTATGCTATTAACATTGGAAACAATGCTATCCACACGGGAAAGTTGATCAGACTTCAGACGGCCTCCTCAGCAATTAACAGTGCCTGAAGTTCTTCTCTTCGTTTCTCTAACTCCTGAAATGCCAACCAGTTCATATATGGTCAAAACGTGGCCTACTTTTACAAATGAATAAAAATTATCCTGCGAGCAAATGTTTTACTTTGCGGTATATGACTTTAGGATAACTTGGTAGTATAACTTTTAAGAAAACATAACCTTGGTATGCTAGGCATCAACTGTTTTTGATATGCAAACGTTTCACTTTTTCTGAAATATCACATTTCTACGTTTCTATCCAATAGAATAAACAGGTTCTCATTCTCCTTTACTGTACATGTGACAGCACAACAAATAGGAGACAACAAAACTTATGGGATACCTTTCCCCTATATGTATCACAATTCACCAGAGATCAAGCTATGCTAGTACATTGAATAGATTCAGGCATGCACTTCTTCCTGGCTTTGCAGCCTCAGAAAACTATAGTCATACCATACAAAAGGCTGCTCTCAAGGTTCAGAGATGTCATTACTTAAAGTAGGAACCAATTACTAACCTTCAGATCCTTGGCTGCTTGTTCTTTTGATGTCGCTTTCTGCTGCCTTGAACGTTTTAACACACCAAGGCACAATATTCCCTACAAATTTAAAGATTTTAGTGCACATAAAAGATAAATGACAGAACAATACAGGTAAAAAATATAACATTGAGCATTTGTCTGACTGCACATCACAAGATGACAGTTCAATACATTCAGCACATCCGGTTTGGGTAACTTAAAGGTACTATTAGGTAGTTAGCAGGCTTATTCAGGTTTTACTTAAAGCGGTCATCTTTTTCCTAATTCTGTACAGAAAATCAAATAAGTTTAGGTTGTCACTCCATCATTTCCAAAAGAACAAATTATGAAGATTATATGCCATCAGTTTTGGCTGCCATATTGAATCAGTCAGCAATCTTACAACGTGGCAACTAAAATCTGTACGGAAAGTCATTCGCACAGTGTGTAACACAGACAAAACCCCATAGTTTTATAAACTTACCGATATTGTGTACACTGCTCCACATGCAAGGAGCATATAGCTGGCAATCTCCTGAAGCAAAATCAGATCATTCCTTTGAATACTTGGGTAAGCCTTCGTCATGACAGCAACACTACAAGGAACCAATAGTGAATGAGTAGTGAATTTGGGAGGGAAAACTAGTTAAAAATGAAATAATAATGCGTATCCAGATCACGTACAATATCTGCAGCATTCCCCTTGCTGGCCAGTACTCGAATATCTGATCAGAGAGAGCACATAACTCACTTAATCAACAAGCTAACAAAATTACCAGAACGTAAAACTTCGTAAATCATTACTACCAATGAAGTAAACTTTGTTCAGAAGCACAAGATCCATTGGTCAAACTAATTACAGGGCACTTAATCCATCATAAAAAAAAAACAAAGCAAACCTGCCAGAACTTCATGATGAACCCCCACTCGGTCTCGACGACGCCGACGAACAGCGAGAAGAGCACCGCGTAGCACCGGAAAATCCCCCCGAATATCTGCGACGAAAAACAGAACCCTCCGAGTCAGTCAGCCCGCAAACCATCTCGATTCATTAAGCGCCGACGCGCGGGGATTGGGAGAGGTGCGCTCACGTCGAAGCCGTCGCGGAAGGACTGGACGGCGGCGAGCACGTTGACGGCGACGCAGAGCAGCGCGGTGGCCGCCGTGACGACGCCGAAGCAGCGGCAGACGATGAGGAGCGGGTCCGACCCGGCGCCGCGCGGGCGGCGCTGTGGCGGCGGCGGCATCGCGTCCCCGCCGCCGGCCTGCGGGGAGGACGAGGCGGACCGGTTCGACATGGCGTAGGGACAGGGGTGGAGAAGCTTCTCCGGTGAGGTGAGGTGGCGAAGTTTTTTTTGGTTGGTTGGCTTTCCGCTTTTTGAGCGACTGGAGACTGGAGAGCGCGGGAGGGCCGAGGTGGAGGAACGCCGGAGCCTATAAAGCGGGCTGAGGCGCCAAGGTCTGCGGCGTAGGTGGACCGGGCGCACGGAGACAGTGGGACCGTTGGAAGGCAAACGGGAACACGTGGCGCGTGAGGTGGAGTCGCGCGCCAATGGGAGCCGAGCTCGTGGCGCCTCCGCTCGCGCGCTCTGCTTACGAAGCTGGTAGGCACGGCCAGCTCCCTGAAACGGTAATCTAATAATCAGCTGGTAGGAGGCATGGCATGCTTCTGGAACTGGGACTGTTCGTCTTCTTCGCTGCGACGTGCCACCTAGTGTGGCAACTCGTAGTTGATATTTATGGAGCAAGTATGCAAGAACAGATGGGAAATGTTTCAAGAATGTTCTGTGGAGCACATCACAGCTCCCAGATCCAATCAGTGATTCAGTTCATCGTTCGAGCAAGGAGACTGTGTGCTTTGCTGCGCGGGGCACTTGTACAGAAGAAGATTATTCTGTGCGCATCCGAAGAAGAGATTCCTGTATGTGAAAATAGACAGAACAGTGTAAGCTTCGAAGCATGAATTCCCTAGGCTTGCTCAAGCAATTCCCAGGGGACTGCTGTGTGGCTGCTGCAGAGTTTTTTTTTTCCCCCCAATAAACAGCTGACTGGAATGAAAAAAATGGTGTCCTGAAAACAGGACGAGTGAAATGAAAACAGCAGAGGTACATTGCATGTTCATAGGGTAGATTACAGAGTACCTATCAATGCACAATGCACACGGCCATTACTATGATTTGGTTCTTCCTCTCGCTCAGATCGATCTTTTGCGTGTCTGCTAAGTGAGGAAAATCGGTGGCTTTCAATAGCCACGTTTGGCTCTGTGGAACTGAATGTTTCATAAACCATAATGCCACTTAACAAAAGAGCGATGGACAGGTCGGTGACCCGACTCGATTCCATGTAGCATGTACCGACGGAACAGACTTCTGAATGCTTTCTCTTTGGTGATGCCAATATGCCTTGTGAGCTGTTGTGATGCTTGCTTATGCTAATCACAGTACTCATAATCCTGCAGAGTTGATAAAGTGAGTGCTGATTAGCTATGGTCCATGTTCTGTTGGAAAGGAGGGAATCGAACAGAACTTTCTGCGCTGCAGACGATAAAACAGAATAAACAGAATGCGTGCTCCTATGTTTGCCTAGCCATTATCCATACCTGACTTCCTTTACCTGGATTTGTTTCCTTCTCTAAATTTCTTGCCCTACTTTCATATTTTACAGAAAGTGAAACAGAGTACTGGACGAACAGAATTATCATGTCCGTATTAAAATAACGAATGTGAGCTACTATACTAAAAAAACCCTTGGAAACTAAATTCAGTAAACTGCAACTTATTAGCAAACTTACTATCTGGATTATGTGCGCGAGCTTCTTCTTGTTCTCTTCTGATTCACACCACTGCTTCAGCTCCTTGTTCCCCACAATCCGTAGCTTCTGGAGCTTGGTGAGCTGCTCCATGCAGGAAGGCAAAATCTTGATGCTGTTACATTGGTTGATGTTGAGGAATTTGAGAGAGGAGAGTTCGCTCAGCCATTCTGGCAGTGCTGATATGTTGTTGCAGACATAAACCTCCAGGGACTCGAGGCACTCGAGATTCTGCATGCTCCACGGCAAGCTCGTCAGACAAGGACATACAGAGATTTTCAGCTCTTGGAGGGCAGGGAAGTGGTGAAACAGGCCCAGGCTCGAGCTATCGCTGATTCGGATCCCCAACATGGTGCTTGGAGCAGAGTAGGTGATATGGTTCTTTTTGTCCACCTCCTCCAATGAAGATATAACGAGGTCGCTCCTCTCTATTGTGCACTTACGAAATGTTGGTGGGCATGGTTTCAACCTCAGCCGTGGACAACCCTCTATTGACAGTTCGTCTAGAATAGGGAACATGAACTCCTCCACACCATTCTCGGCTGAATATGTTGTAATCCACTCGTCCAATCCTTCCATATCATGTAAGCTGAATTTTGACAATCGACGGAATCCTCCTTTGCCACCGCAGAAATCCCTGCCAATTTGTGTTACCCTAGGACAATTCTCAAGGTGCAGCTGTTCTAGGTTTGCTAACTGTCCAAGTGGTGGCAGGTCGTTACATGTACGCAGAGCATCCAGGGAAATATGAACAAGATTCGGGAGATGATGACAAATACCCGTAAGCCAGCTAGGAAAGCCAGGGGTGCTGTAACCTTTCAGACACAAGGCCTTCAGACCCCTTGGTGGCTCTAGTTGCCCCAGCACATTCTTGTCATCCAGAAATCTAGTAGCACGCAAAGTCCAAGCTAATGTCAACATTGAAAGATTATTTTTGTCCAACAATTTAACCTTACGTGCTTCTTCCAGAAACCTTACATTTTCAAGAGAAACTATTCTTAACTCACAAACATTTGCACCCTCGAGGAGAGGAAGATTGCTGCATGCACCATCAGCTTGGACCTTGAAGAACGGTAATGCTAGTGAATAGTGCATTACAGAACTAGCCTGAGCTATCAGTTCATCTGAGCACCCCTCAATCAATAAAGACTTCAATGTAATTTGACTTATACTATCTGGTAGCGACTTAAGCCAATAACAATTTGAGAGGTTCAATGTGTGCAACATTTTGAGGTTACCAATGCTTTCCGGTAGATTCGTAAGCTCATCATTGTATGATAGGTCCAGATACTCCAGATTGATAAGTGTACCGATAAAATCAATACACCCGCTGCTTTCTTCAATCTCATCACCAAAAAGTGCCCTTATGCTGCCCCATGATAAACATAAAAACTTTAGACTAGTGACATTTCTCATGGCATCTTGTAGACTACCATCCTCCAAATACGCAAGAAAATCTGACATATCCAAATATTCTAATGCGGTGAGGCCACACAGAGCTCCTGGTAGTCCATTCTCGATTTGGCAACTTTTCATATCCAGGTGCAACAAATTTCGAAGATTTGCAAATGATTCTGGCAGTTCTCTGATACAACGACAATTTGAAATGTTTAAGTACTGCAGATCTATGAGGCTGCCTACAGCTTCTGGTATCCGTTCAAGACTACTACAAGAGGATAAGTTCAAATATAAGAGTTTTCTAAGGTTACATAAAGATCCAGGTAATTCTTCAACATTGGAGCATTCACATAAATCAAGATGCTGCAAATTTGTCAGATTACCAAGTGAGCCTGGTAGTTCTCTTATCAGATAGCAACCTGACATGTCAAGGTG